>PVJI01001953.1:16433-159707 GCA_004026765.1 Micronycteris hirsuta | reverse complement strand
TTTTTTTTTTCTCTCTAAACCTCTGGGTCTACCAGAGCTCTTCTCATTTCCACACCTGTGTTCCTGAGGCTACAGTGAGGCTTCGTCAGTTTTACATACATCACCACTTCACCCCCAAACCCAGCAGTCCTCCCAAAATCTCCTGGTCTTGCAGACTGCTTTAATACTGCGAGAAGCAGGAGGAAAGTAAAGAGGAAATGGAGGTTAAGGTTATCAAAAAAATTTTAATAAGTCTGAGAAACTTGTAATCAAGAGGGCCTTAGGAGACATGATGAGTAAAGGTAACTGTATCCTGGATGTGATCCTGTAACAGAAGAGGCACGTTAGATGAAAACTAAGAAATCTGAATAAGGCATGGACATTAGTAAATAACAATGTATCGATACTGGTTCGATTGTAACAATTGTAATGGTAACAAATGTGCTACACTAATGTAAGATGTTAACAAAGGGGAAAATTGGGTTTGGAGTAGTGGGGACTCGCTACTATCTTCGAATTTTTTCCTGTATTTCTAAAACTATTCTTTAAAAAAAAAAAAAAAAGCTTATTAAAAACAATGTAATGTCTTGCTTATCCTCTGAGACGATGTTGTGGATAATTACGTCCATGGCTTCAGCCGTTGGCCCTTCTTTCCCCCTCAGTGAGAAGCCCAAGAGCAAATTAACCACTTCTGATCCAACGTGTGAGTGTCCCTACATACAGCTCCCATCCTTGCCCTGTCCTGTGGACGGGTTGTCCCTCACCTTTACAACCAGGGACAAGAGCAAACATGGAGGCCCCAGCTAGCGGCCCGCCGCCGCCACTACTATTTTCAGCTCTCCATCCCATGCCCTGCGGCGATTGATACCCTAGTACAAGCTCCAAATTCCCCAACTCTTTGGTCACCCTTTCAGTGGCAAAATCAGTCCTCAGGGAAATGAATCTGGGAGAGCAGCCCACTCAGGCTTGGGAAGCAAACTTGTGGCCCTTAGGACAAGAAATAACAGGACCCTGGGTATCTGGAAGGTAGTTAAACAGGGAGACAAGGACTTCTGTTCTGAAGGGGAGGGTGCAGCTGGAAGAAGGCCAGATCACATCCCTCTAAGGGCATGACTGCTTATGGCCAAGATTCTCCCTCCCAATACACCCACCCACACCCCCTCCATTCTGCTCCTTTTTGTGCCTGCCCAAGTGGTACCATTGGGGAACAGTGTTTATACAAAATAGCTGCCAAATATGTGTAGCCAAAGCTTCTGAAGCAGGAAGGAGAGCGAACCCAGACTCCTCACACTTAACCTCCAGCCTCTCCCAAGCCACACATACACTCGCTTGAGGTGGCCACAAACCCTGTTTCTTTGCAGTCTCTCACATCCCTGGCGTCCCTTTCTCTGGCAGGGCCCTCAGCCTCTGCCTGCGCCCCTCCTCTCGTTCCTTTCCTGTTACTGCAGCCGAAGGCCCCCCACCTTGAGCCATGTCTGGATCCTGCTGCTCCTTTTCCATCCCTCATAGCCTAAACTGCCCCTCTGGGGGAGATGCTGTCAACTTTGCGACTGCTCCTGACTGAGTTAGTGAGTGTTGGGTCCAGTCCACGTGGAAGTGGGGGGTATTTGGGCCCTGAAGATAGTAATATTCTAAGCTCAAACCACCTCCCTCTGGCAGGAAGCCTGGTAGGTCTTGGGTGGGTGGGGTGCTCCTTCCCATTTCACAATAGCAAGGTGGCTTTTGTAGTCAGGCCATCTGCCTTCCCTGTCCCCCCACCTCTCACCAGCAGCCCTTTCTCTAGGCCTGGCAGGGTTTCCCCAAGGACTGGACTCCATTAGTTCTGGGAAAGGGCCATCTTCAGCTTCTCTACTTTGTCGTGACTGCTAGTCTGTAAGATCGGAGATAGCCATCCCATATGTCACCTCTTCCCTCTGCTTCACAGTAGCTTCCCAGGACCCACCAGCTCTCTGGCTTCCCCCCAACAGGGATGGGACTCCATGATAATCCTCCGACATGTCAGAGAAGAGATGCTGACTTCCCTTTCGGTTGTACAAGGGAAGCCCTCTCCTCACACAGCCCCTCTCAAAAACCTCTCTTACTCCACTTTCTTTTGCTCTGTTTCTTCTCCCTGATAGAGGCTGAGCTCCCGCCTCTGCTCTCTCAGGCCTAAACCCCAGCCTCTTCATTATGCTGGCTGGCCTGCCTGGGGAAGGGGTCTGGCAGGAGAGGAGAGGGGCAGGTGGAAGCCAATCAGGCAAAGTGACATGGCAACACTGGAGCAACAGCAGAAAAGGAGCTAGGCTGGAATGGGGGCTTGGGGTGAGGGCAAGAAGCTGTGAGGAACAGGGTTTGGAGTAACCAAGGGGACGGAGACATTCCTTATCTAAGCTAGAAAGAAATATTTTTAAAAAGAGATGAGAATCTAGACGCAGAAACAGTGAGGTGCTTGGTAAGCATGTAAGACACAAAGGGAAACTGAGTCATCCCCTCCCCTAATGGAATATTTTCCTTTGGGAGCTGGCCTGGGTGCCCCCACTCTGAGGAGTTAATTGGCAGCAGGTGGATGGGGAAAGAAAGCGAGTCTTTCCCACACACCCATACACAGCTGGCTCCAAACCAGTTCCCTGCCCCTACTTGTACCCCCATCAAAATCTGTGTTTTCCTTGTAGCTGGGAGGAGGGGATGGGGAGAGACCTACAAGGCGGGCCCACCTCAGGACAGCTCCTGGATCCCCCACAGTTCTCTGTCTCTATCTTCCCATTGACCTCACAAGAGGTCCAGAAAAAGACCAACCAAAACAGTAAAAGGCAAGAATTCAAACCATCCTGCAAGCAGCTTCCTCTCACACCCTGAAGGAGGCCTTCCCTCTCCACACTCCCAGTGCAGAGGAGAGAGGTGCTGTGTCCTGGGGCAGGACGGTGGCAGGGAGCAGAGGCCAGCCCGCCATTCCTCTGCACCGTCCCCTGCCCCGCCCCCAGGCCCCAAGAGCCACCCTCCACCCTTGGCCTCCACACCAGCCTTTACCTGAAGGGGGAGGCTGCGGTATAGGGAGACCCAAACTCTGTGGTCAAGGGGACTGCCCCTCCCTCTCCTCTTCTCTCTCCTGGCAAAGGCAGGATGAGGGCTGTCTGTATGGGAGTGAAACCAGAGGCCGGGAACTTTAGGGGATCCAATACCTGGCACATATTAAGTGCTCAAAAAATGTTTCAAATGATGAATAAAAAGCAGGAGAAACTCTGCAAGACAACCTGGAGAAGGTGTAAGCTGCTTTTTTCACTTCTTGCCTGAGCTCAGCCTAAGCAAGGCTTGGCCTAACCTGAGTCCCTTCCATGGCTCCCTTGTTCGAGACCCTAATGGGACCAAGGTGATTGGCAGAGGGCCATTAAGTGCCCATTCACTTTTAGCAGTACAACTGTTTGCTCCTTTCCCGGTCTCTCATCTCCGCTGCTTGATCTCCAACTCCCATAAACCATCCCAACTTCCTTTCCTCTATTTCCACCATCTTTTCTGGATTGAAAGATCACTAAAGGGGAAGAAACACCTGGGTTTTAGGTTCTTTTAGCTGGTGGTCTTTCCAGAACTCCCCCAAAGTGGGGCTGCGTCTGAAGAGTCAGGGGGTCTCTGCGGGACACCTCATCACTTGCTGCCATCACCCGGGAGGTCAAGATGAGGTGGGGGGTGGGGATTGCTGAGGCCTAGGCCAGAGAGCCCTTCCCAGGGCAGGCTGGTAGAGGGCCTTCCCCCTGTCCCCCCAAATACCCTGGGGCTTCTAGCTGGGGTGGAGGATGATGTGTGGGGGTTTTGACTTCATGGCTTTTGGGGGAAGCCCTTCAGAAAAATATCTGGATTCCTGGTTTCTAGGGGTGGGACCCTCAAGAAATCTTGGGGTGCTTCCTAGCAACAGCCTGGGAGGGAGGGAAGCAAGAAGGAAAAGAGGGAGGGGCCTGGGCACAGCTGCTGCTATGGGAGCCCAGAGAATAGGCTGTTCTTGCTGCCTCCATGGCAACCAAAATCTAAGAGGGAGGGGGCTGTCAGGCATATCCCCTTGGAGGGTCTCTATCCTCATCACTGGGCCCCACCCTTCTGCTCTCTCCCAGACTCAGCCCTGAAGCAAAGGTGGGGGATGGGAAGAGACAACTGGGTGGGGTTTCATGGCAGGTAGAGAACAGGAGCTGGGGATGAAATGACTCTGAGAAGAGCTAGAAGCTTCCAGAATCGGGGGGTAGGCAGGGTGAGAGGGGCAGAAAGGGCAGGGGCTGTAAGCCCAGACCGGGCTAGACCCTGGCATCTGGCAAGATGCCTGCTTTGGAGGTGGTGTGCCCTTCATTTTGACCTTGCTCAGGTCTGTCAGCAGCCCATATTGGGAGCCAAGGGAAGGGAGAGAGGTAAGAAGGAGAAGGAATGGTGAACTGTCATTTTTTAGTTCAAGGTGCCCCACTGTGCCCCTGAGTGGGGGGGAAAGGTGGGTCAGGAGGCACTTCACTTTCTATAGCTAGGGTTTCAAAGTCTTCCCCACCCAACATCTTTAGGCCCTTCACCACAGAGGGATGTGATGGGGAAGTCAGAATGGAGGAGAGACAACACCTTCCCTAATCCAGGTGACTGCTGGACTTCTCCCCCGCCTCCTGGTTCTTCCTGACTGATGCGGAGCATAAACGAGACCGTCTTATAAACGTGTCCCGTGCTCAGGGATTCTCTCCCAAGGCCTCCGGCAGCTCTGTGCCAAGAGATTGTTTCCGTACAGGGCAGAGCACGCACCCTGAACAGTGCACGCCGCAGCCTTGCTCCGAAGAGTGTCAGCCAAACCTGATCGCCGAGGAGGTGGCATCGATGTCACACGGCCACCCCCAGCGCACCGCACACTGGACGCTGCCCCGACTCTGCACGGCACAGCCTCCTGCCCCACAGTGCAGCTGTTGCATGTCCACTGTGAGCCCAGGCCCAGCCCACAGGTTCACTTACTGCATGCTGACGCCGCACTCTGCAGCCCCGATCCCCCACTGCAGCCGCCGCTACTTACTGCACACGGCAGGCTCCCTTCGTCCGCTGCACACACACCCTCATCACCACCTCTCCACCCTGCAGCCCCTGGGCTTCATCCCAGCCGCCATTCTCATCCCCATGGCCCCAGCGGGCCCCAAGAGAGGTACCCCCCTCCCCCATGCATTGCAACCCCCAGAGCCCCTGTAAGAACAGGGGCTGCAACAGAGCTGAGGATGCAGGTGGCTGAGCCTGAGATGAGCCAGGACTGCCCAACTCAGGCTGTTGGTCAGAACTCCATACTGAGCAAGTGATTTTCTTTCCAGGGTACACTAGGGGATTAGCACAACAGCTCTCCTTGACACACACACATGCACACGCGCACGCACACACACCTCCAAGGGCTGACTGTGGAGATAATGCCCCGCCCTGAAAGCCGTGGGAAGGCCGTGGCCCCCGCTGGTAAAACTGGGCTAATGACATCAGGGGAACCGGTGGGGCCAGAGGGGGTGCTGGGGTAATTAGGGCTCTGCCTGGCGCTGGTAGATCCCGAGATGAAAGGGGCTCCGGCGTCACTGGGTTGGTTTTATGTCCATGAATGCAGGTGTGTGTGTGCATGGATGTGCGGCTAGGCAGTGGAGACCTCTCCTGCGGGGAAGGGGGTCCGTTTTCGTGCGGCCCACCCTCCTCCTTAGATTGGCCTTGGCATCCTCGGACTTTGGCAGGGGCAAACACAAGAGGGAATACCGCCTCTGTGAAGCTGAGTCGGGGGTGCAGGGCAAGCCTGGCCCCCGCCCCAGCTCAGCAAGAGGGACCAGATCGTTGCGGAAATGGCTGGTGACAGTGAACAGAAAGAACCTATATTGGAAGAGGGCGACATTTGAAAGGGGAGGCCGTGGGTCTTAGAAATGAGAGGGGAAGGGAAATAATGGGAAATAAAACTCCAAAAGGACTAAAAACATAAGGTGATTGAAGTTAAAATGACCTCAGAGGTCACCTGCCCAACCCTTGCATTTTAAGGTTGGGAACCTCTGCCCCCGAGAGCGGGGGTGATCTGCTCAAGGTCACACAGTGAGTTACTGGCAGAGAAGGACCCGAATGCGGAGACAAACTCTAAACACCCAAGGGTTTGGTATTCAGTCCTTCCCCCCACTTAATAAGGTGCAGGAGGCTCGTCGATACTCCCATTTCCATCCCCACAATGCAAACCCCCAAACCTCCCATTCTTTCAGCAAGCAAGGACTGTTTTTTAAATGACATTTCTTTGAAAATATGTCACCAAGTTCCACTCCTGCCGGAGACGCCTGGAGTGGGGAGGGCGAGTCCGAGCGGGATGGGGGCGGGGGCGGCGAGGGGCGGCCGGGCGGCTGGCTGGCCCGGGTCCCGGGGCGCGGCGGGGAGCGGGGGCCGCGGGCCGGCGGCGGCGAGGCGGCCTGCAGGGAGCAGCCGCGAGCCGGCCGGGCGCGCCGAGTGAGAGCCCCAGCCGGAGCGGGGCGGGGAAGGGAGGAGCCAAGAGCGGCCGCCGCCTCTGCCGGAGGAGCCGCGGGGCCGCCACACTCGCCCCCCGCCCCCCCCCCGCGCTCACTCGCACTCACACCCGGGCGCAGGAGGCGGGCGGCCCGGGCCCCACCGGCCCCCCATGGACGCCCCCCGCACGGGGCGCTGAGACCCCGCGTAGCTGCCCAGCCCGGTCCAGCGCACCACGCCGAGGTAAGGGGGAGGGAGCGAGGGGCATTAATATGCAAATACCTTGCGATTGATTATGCAAAGCCGTGGGGCTCTCTCGCCAAGTCCCCGGCGGTCTGGGGGTGCCCGGGGAGCTACCCGCCGTCAGCCTCTGCCTGCCCCGACGCCCCGGCGACCCTGTCACAGCCCGGGAGCTTGCAACTTACGCCCTTGGGGAGGGAGGTGTTGCTAGGAGGTCGGTGGGCCCCGGGGTTTGCCAGCGGAGATGGCGTCCGGGCCTCCCCCTCGAGGGCCCGCCTGGCCTCTGTCCGGCCGGTCTGCTGCGCATTCCCGGGCCCGGCCCCGCTGCCCGCCGCCCGAGCGCCCCCGCCCGCCGCGCCGCGGTTTGTTTACTTACGGTGCGCTGGAGGCCTGCCCCCCAGCCCCCACCCCTAGCCTCCGAGGCCGAGGCCGAGCGGCCTTTGCAAAGCTGCCTCCAGCTGCGGAGGGCAGTGTGCGTGGGGTGGGGAGTTCGCTTGCACGGGCCCGGGAGAGGGAAGTCCCCCCCCAACTTCACCCGCCTCCCCAATTGAGCATGGCTCTGTGGTTGCAACATTCCTAATTGCAAAAACGTGGCTGGGGGTGGGGGGGTGTATTTGAGGGTCCCCAGATGATTAGGAGGGTTGCAAGCTAGGGTGGTTGGGGAACAGAGGGAGGAATGGACCTGTGTTGTGCGTGCCCCCCTTTTTTCCCTCCCCTTGCAACGTGTCTCCTCCGGTGCCCCTTCTCTGCCTGGGGCCCTCCCTTGTCCGGTGTGAGAGAAAGGCCTGGGAAGGGGGGATGATAGGGCAATGGAGAGAGCCACCGTTTCCAGGGTGGAGGTCCCAGGAAGACAACCAGGGGGATGGGAACCGGCTCTTCAGTAATGGCTCTGGCCCCGGGAGGGGGAAGGAATGAACGGGGCTGTTGTCCAAGATGAGGGGAAAAGCAAATGTGACATGCAGACACCAAGATATGCCCACACAGACAGCCACATGCACAGCCAGGGACACCCAGGCAGACTCAAGGACAGGAGCTGCTGGACACACCCACATGGGGACAAGGGGAGAGGCTGGCGGCTGCTGCACCGGGGAGCCCAGAGGGGTGGGACACACCCACGGGAGACTGACCCACACGCATGCCCACGGACAGGGTCACACGGAGATGCCGCCACACACACGGGGGCAAGGAGGAGCTGCTGTCACCCACACAGAGAAAGTCACTATCTCACGCATGCATGAACACAGGGCAATTGCACACAGCCGCACATTACAAAAGACCCTGTCACTCACAGGCACACACGTGCTCACATGAGCCCAGTCGCACAGGCATCGTCACCTGCCTGCAGTGACGGTCGCCGTCACTCAGTCAAACGCAGACGCGGTTACACACCAACACATGTACACACAGCTTAGCAACAAGTATTTTCTTGGACTCCCTACTGTGGATCGCTGGGGTTCTGTCTACAACAAAAACCCTGCTCCCAGGAAGACTAAATCTGTTCGTGTGAAAAGACTTTCCTGCCTGATGGTGCAAGGCATGCATTCATGAAAACATTCTAGATCTCTATGGCTTCTCATCCCACCCTACGAGGTGGTGAGCTCGAGACCTGGCAGAATCACTCCAACAGCTCTGGATCGCACCCAGAGCCTAGCACAGGAAGTGCTCTGTAAATACGTGTTTGTTAATTGATTGACTGTGGGAACTCCAGGCACAGGTGCACTCATTTGCACACAGTCCCAGGGACTCAGGTGCAGAAGGCTCAGGTCCACACCAACAGCTGTGTCTAGACAGTCCAGACACACACACACTACAGCTGTGCAGCCAGGCACTCCCCTAGATGCACACACAGTCCTGGACTTTTTCCCTTAAGCTTCCTCCTATCTTCTTCCTTAAGTCTCAGTTTTGTTTTTTTTCTGTTTTTTTTTTTTTTTTTTCAGGGAAACTAGAGCAAAGAGAGTAGGGTCAGGGGGGTTCCAGAGGGCCGAGTCATGGGCCTGAAGCAGTGTCCAGTAACTTCCAGCAGCTGGGATTATCCTGGCTGTTGGGGGAAGGGGGTGTAGGGTCTCGATCCCCACCCTCAAAGCCAATGGGAGGCGGGAATCTAGCTGCCCCTGCTGGGATCCTTTGTCTGAGCCTTTCCTGGGGCAGTTCACTCGCCCTCGGCCGAGTTCCTGCCTCTCTCCCTGAGTCTGGCCCCTTTTTCCACCTCTGCCCTCCTGTCTAAACTTGGAAGCTTTCCTTGGGAGGCTGTATGCTGGTGAGTGTCTGAGTGAGTGATGTGTATTTTTGACTTGGAATTTCTCTCTAACGCTGTCTCTCTGTTGCTCTGTCTTGCTGTGTCTGATTCGCTCTCCTTGTTTCTCTGCCAGACTCTAACTCTCACCCTGTCACTACCCCCGTCTGTCTACCCCTGTTCTAGTCTGTTTCTGCCACAGCCTCCTTTCTCAGAGCTGGGAACTGGCAGTGATGTTCTTCATAGTTTTCCGGTTGTTAATACTCAAACCCCGCCCCTCAGTCCCTGCCTGCCCTGCCTCTGGGGTCATGGAGAGGTTGGGGTGGGGGGTGGGGGGTCAGCTGGCCGCTCAGGACATCCTGCACTTCCTTAATGCTGCAGCTGCAGGCCAGAGAGTTTTGGGGGCTGGGAAGGGGGGTTAGGGAAGGGGGTCACCTATTACCCGTGCTGACCTCTCAGTCTGGCAGACTTAGGAGACACCGGATAGGTGGAAGCCCTGGGTGTGCACATCATAGCAACCTAGCTCCAACCAAGCCAGTGAGGAGCTTCCCACCACACTCCCCCACTGGAAGAGACTCACCCCCATGGGCAGTGTAAGGGGTTGGCAGGACCCACAGTGGCCATTCTCCACACCCCTGAGAGATGCCCAACAGCTGTGTGCTCTTTGCCCAGCCCCAGAGGCTGTTTTGGAGGGTACAGCTGCCCCGACTACGTGTAGGACTGAGTGAGGCCCTCTCCCATGAGTGCAGTCTCCAGCCCAGGGCGGCAGAATGGGCGACTCTTCCAGAGAGTGAATCTGAATAGGAGACACCAAGCATTTCTGCCTTGCTCCCCTCTAGCCGGGGCCTGCTTGGATGAGGAAGACCTAGTGGTGATTATATTATAGAGAATCCATGGGCTGCTACAGAAGGGGAAACTGAGGCTAGGTCACAGGGGACACATCCCTGGACGAAAGACCAAGGTATCATTCCTCTAGCAGGTTACAGCTAAGAGCATGGGCTTTTTCTGGAGCCCGCTGCCTGAGTTTGCATCCCAGCAATGCCACTTGCTGTTCGTATGACCTTAGGCAAGCAACTTAACCTCTCTCTTGCATTATCTGTAAATTGGGGGTGATGATACATTCTTCATTCAGCTTAGTGAGGATCAGAGGATGAGGATATATAAAATGCTTTAAAAAGTGCCTGTCCCTGACAAGCACTGGGTGTGTTGGCTGGTGCAGTGAGGGAGACTGTGGGTCTGGGCCCCCGGAAGCTTGATGGAGAACTGGAGCTCCTAGACATTCGCAGCGGCAGGAGTGCTATGGGGGCGGGGTCCCTAATCATGGGTCCCTAATCTCTAGACCCCTCAACCTTTACGTCACCATTTTCTCCTTGACAAGTTTTTGCAACCTGGAGCTCCTCTGAACCTCAGCTTTTAGCTGCTTCTTAAAGGGAGCCCTTGGCATTTCAGCCTGGGACACACCTCCCCAGTCAGGGGCACATGTGTGAGTGTTTGGGCATCACTGCGTCTCTGTTGGGACAAGTCTGAACACTGGGAGCGCAGGGATGGGTAATAACAAGGAAAGCAGGCTTGCCTCCCGAACCCTTCTTACTTGTAGAGTACAGCACCCTTCCTCCCTCCTGGCGAGCCAGCAACCCACCTGCCTACCATTAACCAGTCAACCAGGACCCAACCCTGGCTGACAGAGCCGGGATTCCCCACCTCTGCATGGAGGGGACATTAGTGTGAAGGTGGTGGCACTCGGTAATGATCAGTGTGGTAGGTGTGGTGGCTTGAGACCCATGGTCTGTCCTGGGTTGCCTTTTACCTGTGAAGCCAGTGATAAGACTCCTCTCTCCTACAAATCCCTTTTATTTAGCTCCTCCCCTTCAAGGTGTAGCAAGGAAAATGGGGGGTGCCCTGTGGGTGGGCCACCGGGGAGCCCATCTCAACTCTAGTCCTCCTGGCCGCGAAGGTCCTTGCAGGGCTTTTGTAGATCTTGAGGGAGAGGCAAGTGTGATCGCAGTAGAAAGAGCATTGGCTGGGTGGGAGCTGGCAGCTGAGTGCCTGCCATTCACCAGTTGCTGACTTTGGGCCTGAGTTTTCGTCATTTGGAGACAATGATGCCCACCTCCCCCAGACTGGGGGTAAATAACATACCATGGCGTGACACCTGTGTTCAATCTGGGCTGCTTCCTGGCGTGGTAAGCAACGCCTGTGGCTTCTCCTTTCTTCCCGGGGCCTGGCACACTCCAGGGTGGGGATACGCATGCCGCTGGGACCAGACACAGCTCTCAGTCTCTCACAGAGGCATCTGGGGCTGCTGTGTGATGGAGAGCACATGGTTTTCAGGCATATGGTGCTGCCCTCCTCCCTGGCAGGCCAAGGCAGGGCTGCCACAGGGGGCCTCACTTTTGTATACCTTCGTGGGAAGCAGTCCAGAGGGAAGGGTCAGAAGTGCTCCGGCTACACACGGGGAGCAAGATGGAACGTATTGGTGCCCAGAAAATGCTACCGTTGCTCCCCCACGTTGGGGGTGAGCATTCAGCCTGGGAACCAGGGACTGGAGTTGAAGATTAGGGCCAAAGGCACAGCCACACCCTCCAGAAGTAGCGAAGTGCAGCAGGACTGGACCAAGCCCCCAACCCACCCCCTCTTCCTCCTCCTCTTCTCTTGCAAGGGAGAGATGAGCTCTTGGCTCGCAGAGCCTTAGCTGCCTGTTTCATTTTCTCTTTTACCCAGGCGCGTGGGCGGGGAAAGGGGAATGGGAGGAGGCTTTGGTGGCGATCGGCGTTTTTGTACACATCAGGGAGTGGGCGTGTTGTGCGCGCATCCATGTGTGCGTGTTTTGTGCATGTGTGGGCCGCGGAGGGCTCTGAATATCTGGAACGGTCGGTACGCGGAGCCTGCCGTTCTGCGCATGCGGGGTGAGTGTGCGTGTCTGCACGTGTCCGTGTGTGTGCCAGAGACTCAACTGCATGCGGGCTCGCGCACGCACATGCACACACACACACACACGCACTCTTTAATCTCTCTCCCCATTCCTTCCTTCGCTCTCCTCGTTCCTCTACCCCTTCTCTTTCCCCCTCTCTCCCTCCTTTCCCTCTTCCTCCCTCCTTCCTCTCTCTCTCCCACCCTCCCTCCCTCAGTGGGGGCTAGCTTCCACCTCCCTGGGGTGCCTGGGAGAAGAACATCCCTGCCTTTCCCTTCCACCATTTCCTTCCTTCCTGGGCGGTGCTCCCCAGGGCTTGGGGACAATTCCTCCTCTGTGGCCTCTTCCTCTCTCCTTGGAAGAGGGGAGTGGGGGAAGGAGGACCCCAAGCCCTGTGCCCAGATACCATCTGCAGCGAACGCCTTGGCCCCGTGACATTCATGCCTCCAGCCTTCAGCTGCCCCAGCACCCAGCTCCGATTACCCCTGGCCGCTGGGGGGAGGGTGGGGAGAATGTGCCATGCCCAGCTGGGGGTGCTCCCAGCTCTGCTCTCTTGGCTACTTGAATTTCCCACTTCCATTCCTCAGGGGAAATGGGTCAGGGGACACGAAGTTCTGCGGGTTGGCAGGGAAGGAGCTGGGCATGGGGGTGACCTCTAGACCTGGGTAGCCACCTTGATCCCGGACTGGAGCCGGCCTGGGTGGGCGGGAGGAGGGAGAGGAGAGCGGCAGGTGGGTGAGGTTACGCTGGGGGGAAGCACAGTCTTTGTTGCTGACACTGGGCGTCTGGCCCAAGTCAAGGCTGCTGTTTATGTCCTTCTGTCTCTGACCTCCAGGGGGGAGTTTCCTGTTCTATTCTTTGGGGGCAGAGGATCCTTTGTTGATCCAATATCCCCCACCCCCATTTCCCATTCTCTAGCCTCCGGGGTCCCACAGTGGCTTGGAGATCAGACTTAAGGGTCACTGCCCTTAAGTTCCAGAATCTCGTCTCATGGGTGCCCAGAGAGAGCCCCCCGAGGAGTGCAGCCTCCCTCCCACCCTCCCTCCCTCTTGCCAAGCTGGAGCCTGTGTCTGTGTATTCCTCTGCATCTCACACCTGCCAACTAGTACCTTCCTTCCCGCCTTCTCTTTTCCTGGCACTAGGATAACAGTGAGGTGGGTGGGGCCGTCCTGCTCAGTCCATACCTGAGAATAGAAAGGGGGAAGGGGGTCTGGGAAGAGTTTAGAGGTCCCAGCCCTGAGGGGCATCTACCCCTCATTGTGGGGGCTTGTGTGGCTGCTGCAGCCTCCACCCTCGCCAGACGCCCAGGGGCTGCTGGTGCCCGTGGCTGCCCGTGGGAGCCCACGCTGGCACCGGCGGCGGTGTCTGCACACAGATGCCTGTGTTTGCCTGTGCATGCTTGTGTGTATGTTTGAGCTACGGTAGCCACCTGGGCCCCTTCTCATCACCCTTCTCCGCTCCCGGGGTGTGGGATCAGGGCATGGATGCCGGATCATTGGGAATGGGGGGCGTAGTATCTCCCCCCACCCAGCAGTAGGCAAAGGGGAAGGGGAGAGGGAGGTGTGAACCTACCCACAGCACTATTAATAGCCCACATGCCAGGCCACCAAGAACCAGCTGTCACCGTGGAAACCAGTTCTACTACCCCCTCCCCCAGCCTCCGTGGGGTGGGACTTAGGCAGGGCATGAAGTAACCCCCCCACCCATCTTTCTTTGTTACCTTTCTTTCTTTCTTTGTCTCCCCCTCCTTCTCTCCTCCTCCATTTTTCTCTCCTCCTCCCCTTATCTGTCCTTCTCTCTACCTCACCCTTCTCTCCCCCATCCCTCTCTCCCCATCCCCCGCCCCATCGGATTGCGGCCTTTCTTCCTTTCCTTATACTTCGTAGGCATCCCCTGCTCTACCCCCGTCCCTTCCCAGCTCTTTGTTCTTACCCCTCCTCATCTTTCTTCCCGTCTTCCCCCATAATCTCTTTTACCCCTGCCCTCCCCCCTTTTCTCCCCTTTTCTGGGCCCCCTCTCTATGAGTGTGTCTTTCCCTCTGTGGTTGGCAAGAAGGAGGGCTGGGCTTCCTTTAGAGCATTAAGGACAAAGTTTAGGGGCCCTAGACAGGTGGGGCCAAGGGCAAGAGCAGACACCCAGGAGAACAGTGTGTCTGGAATTTGGGGCTAGATTCTGGGGGCAGAGGGGCCTGGCAGCCCCAGGAGTCCTTTGGGAAAGTCCCGTGGGTCCGCAGGACTGCGGAGTGGGAGAGTCTGGCAGTGGGAAGCTGGCATGATGCCTGTGGATGTCGCATTGGGCGCTTGTCTCTGTCCCCCCATTGCAGAAGCACTTAAGCTTAATGAAACGCTTCCCCCTCCACGGGCACCTTGCCCACACTGCCACCCGGCAGCGCTTATCTGACAAAGAGGGAGTGGGTGGCCAGGCCAGCTGACAGGTGGGTCTTGCTGTCCGACTGTCCAGAACTGTCCAGCCTAGTCTCAGAACCCCATAGCTCCACCCCCTCCGCCTCCTTGGGGCTGAGCCTCGCCTCTGCAGGGAATGTGCAAGGAAGGAGTGGGGGAATTAAGCAGGACTCCAGGAGGAGGGGAGAGAGGCTGCCCTTCAGGGTGGGTATCCCTGCCCCATGCCCCCTTCCCTGCTGACCTTTCTCTGCCCACAGCTAACACAGGCTCACATAGTATGTGCCTCCCCGAATGCTGGTCCTCTGCTTGCTCTTTGTCATCTCAGTGTCCCTAGGGAGCTGACAAGGAATTCCCAGGGGTTCCAGCTTCTTGCTAGGGGCCAGGCGAAGGTGCTCTAGGCAGTGAGGACGTTGCCTTTCTCCTCTGCCCAATACCAGGGCCCCACTGCCAATGTAGCCTGGGTCGCGCCGACAGGCACTAGGGCACCATTCAGCTCGGCACAGAGATGGGGCAGAAAGGGAGCCTTGCCCTCCCACAGCGGGCACGTGCAAGCCCGCGGTGGTGCCCAGACACATTTAGAGTTGAGGCCGGGCTGGGGAGGGGGAAGGGAAAATAAACGTGGTGGCTTAGGTCGGCACTGCTCAGGTGTGCCCTGTAGCCACTGGCAGTAGCAGGGATGAGGGAGGAGGGAGGAGGGGTCCTCCAGAGCTACAGCCCGGGGCAGGAACCGCCCACGGCATGTGGCTGCTGCTGTTGGTGTCCTGGGCCTGGCCTGGCCCCCAGCCGCTGACACCCATTCCCACACACCCTGGCCCTCTTCACCTGCCCCCAGGGACTGCTCCCCGGGGCTGCCCCTCTCTCAGCATGCCCACTCCTGTGCCTGTCTCCTCCCCTCCCCGGGGGCACTCGGGCCTCCTGCTGGCGAGTGGATTTTTCCAGCCTCTGTAAACAAGTGGTGGCAGCGTGCCAGGTGGGCAGGAGACAGGCGGGGGCAGCACCGCAGCCAGGGTGTGCCAAGCACCGAGGCGCAGCCCGGGGGGAGATGGGGAGACACCCAGAGAGAGAGAGAGAGACATTCAGACACAGACAGACAGACCCAAGGAAGCCTTGTTGAGCACGGACAGAAGTGGAAACAGGCAACAGAAAATAGCCCTCTATCGTCCAGCCCAGCCTCACAACTGCCCCGGCCCCCCACCCGCCCTGCTCTGGCTGAGAGCAGCAGGCCCCAGTGCCCAGGCCCTGGGCATCCCCACCCACTGCTACTTCTCCCCCCACCTCCACCCCTTCAGGCTGGCTACGCCATTATAAATTTATAACAGGAATTTCTCCACAAGCCAAGAAAAACTTGACCTACTTTCTTGACGGCTCTCTGGGCTAAGGCTCCCCGCTCACACCCCCACCAGTCTCCTGTCCAGCCCCCAGTGCCCAGTTCTGGTCTGTGGGGGTATCAGAGGCAGAATGGGCCGCCCTTCTGTCCTCCTGCCACACTCCCTACACTGGGGGCGCACCTGAGTGAGAAGGCCCTGTCCCGCTGCCCTGCCCTGCCCAGTGGCCTCGCTTATCTCACCGAGCCCCTCCTACCCTGGCTCCTTATCAGTTCTTGGGGGTGGGGCGGAGGGCCCAGGGGCGAGGTCTCTGGTGCAGCAGCCACTCCATGCAGGTTGTGTGTTGGGAGCTGCACTCTTTGCTCCCCCCTGCCCCAGCACGCCCACACCTGCCTCTGTGTTCAGACAGTAGCTTCAGATCTGGAGCCTGTGGTCAGAGGAGCCATGTGGAGGGAATGATGGGGCCCAGCCGGCACTGCCCCGGACCCCAGGGGTGGGACAAGGCTAGCCTTCAAGCCAGGCTGCGAGGTTTTAGTCTCTGAGCCACCTGCTCACTGGCTTTGTGAGCCTGAGCGAATGACCAAGTGAGACTCGGTTTCCTCACCTGTGAAGCTCTGCTGCCCGCTTCGGAGGGCACGTGTTACCTCTTCGGTTGGCGTGTGTTAGTTTGCTTTCCCCTTCCCTTTGCCATCCTGGTGGGTGGCAGCTCAGCAAAACCAACTGGGATGTCTGGTCCCCGGACAGGGAAGTGGGATTTGGGACCTTCTAGGGACAGCTCGGGAGCCCTTGGGAAGCTGGGGCTGGAGAGCCGTGACTTGGCCAGCAGCAGGGGTGGTCAGTTCCCCGCGGTCTCGGTGTCTGTCTCCATCACAGCTCTCAGGTGGGCGCTCATGACGCCTGCCTCCATGCCCACACCCCACCCTTCCTTCACGAGTGCCTCCCATGCCTGGGCTAAAAATTGCCCATCTGTGGTCCCCTCTGGCCCTGGTATGGTGAATTTCATGAAAGCTTGGCTGGGTGGGTGGTAACAATCGCTAGTGCTTAATAGACACTTGTTAAGGGGCAGATACTTCATTAAATGTCAGGACTTAGACATGGTACATGGATGATCTCATTCTTTCCCTCCATCCATTTCCGTGTCTGGGGCTTAGGACATGGATCTCCAGTTTTGCCTGCTGAAACCTGTTGATCTGAGGGCTTAGCCTGGCTCTCTCCCTGCGCCTGCCCTCCATGCCCACCAACATCTTGTTGTGAGCTCCAAGTTGCCACCAAAGGACTCCTCTCCACCCACCCACAATGGTGCCACCTTATCCCTGCCTCTCTGTTCTCTCTGCAGGGACCTCTGGACAGGACAAGACTCTGAAGCTATTCCCCCAGCCCAGGACTCCCCCAGCGTTCCCCCCAGCACTACCACCTGCCACTCCCTGGCCCATCTCACCGCCCACCCCCCTTGGGGTGCAGGGCATGGTGTGAAAGGCCAAGTGCTGAGGCAGGCACCATGGGTGCTGTGCCCTAGGCCTGGGTGGCGGGGGGTGGGTGGCCTGTGGGTGTGCCGGGGGGGCCAGTGTGCCCACCCCAGTCTCTTGGCGTGCTGGAGGGCATCCTGGATGGAATTGAAGTGAATGGAACAGAAGCCAAGCAAGGTGGAGTGTGGGTCAGACCCAGAGGAGAACAGGTAATCGGTCCGGCAGCAAGGTCGTGTCGACTCCTAGGCGGCAGGCATGGTCACCTGGCTGGGCAAGAGAAAGCTGAGCTTGGGCCTTTGGGGGAGTGGGTGCAAGGCCGGCCAGCCTGCTGCCTACCTTTGCCCAGGAGATGAGGTCGTGTTCACTGTGTGACAGAGAATTAGGCACCTGGATGGAGAGAGAGCCATTTTGGAGTGGGGAAGTGTTCCAGAGCAGAGAAATTATACGAAGCAGGCATGTGGCCCCTCCCTTGACGGTATTGGGCAGTCTCAGATGCCCCCAGTGTCCCCTCAGCCTCCCTCACCTGAGCTTGTGAAATGCTAACAGTCTTGCCATTTGCCCCCGCTCTCTGCTGACCTGTTCACATCTGACCCCTAGCTTGTAGTCCACAAACCCCGGTGCATGTGACATGGCTGTGCAGGGTTAGCCTTGAACTATCCTGTCACATGCACCAGTAGCTGTCTGTCGCAGCCCATGCTTATATTTGGAACCTTTTGGGAGCCCCACAAGCTCTTCCTTGTTCGTGGGCAAGGGCGGGCACTGCCGTGGGGCTCCTCCCAGGAAGCAGAAGGCATGCCAACTACAGATTTTGCTCACACATGGAGGAGGCATCAGCCCTCCACACACCGCTAGGAATGGGCTACCCGTGATCGGCATTACACTTGAGCCCAGAGGGTCTCTACCTCTCCCACTAACTCCGAGTGGCCCGGGACTTTGTGCCAGTTGGCGTGGTGCCCCTGGAGCTGGGTACAGCCTGTGTCTATGGCCAGGGAGAGGGTGGGGGATGGAGTGTTCTGGGGAGCAGAGTGGCCGTTGCCTAGGAGACCAGATCCTGAGCCAGGAGGCCAGAGGCCTGGCCAGGCAAAGCCCTGGGGCCCAAGACTGGGTCTCTGGAGGGGTGGAGGAAGTGGATGGGGCTGGCAGTGGGTAGAGCACCTGGAGTTTCCCCTTCCTAAAGCCTCCTCACTCCAGGGGTTGGTGGGGGTGGGGTGGGGAAACTGAAAAAGAAGATTGGCATGTCACTGTATAGCTCTAACTGACAGCCTCTGTACCTCCTTGCCCAGACTTTTGTGAATCTGGAAGAGTCTGCTTCTAACCAAAGAGAGGCTGGAATCCTGGTTCCGGGTCCCCCAAGAGCTGCAGCCCCTCCCTGTCACCCTCCCCTCCCCTCCCCCGTGTCTCTGCGCCACCTTGTGGCTGTCCTTGGGACTGCACCCAGAGACTGTAAATCTAATAACTGCTGAAGACCGTCAGCTCAACTGGGGCCTAGGCGGCCCAGAGTTCCCCCACACTCTCCCCTCCTGGAGGAGGGAGGGAGGTCTGACTTTCCAAGTGTCACAGAAATCATACAGGGGTATTCCCTAGGGAGCATGGAACACAGAGCTGTCTTTGACTATGTCCCTGGCCAAGGTCACTGTGTCAGTATGTTGGGAGCTGCATCGGGGAGGGGCCGTGCAACATGCCACGCGCAGGATGGGTGTGGGAGGTTATACAATCCGTGTATGCATGTGGAAGGCTTACGTAACCTGTGTGTGCTGAGGTTATGTAACATGTATGTGGAGAGGCTGGCGACACGTATGTGCAGTGGCTATGGGTTGCTGACCCCTTGCATGGAGGAGCTCAGTGTCCTTGTCCTGGCCCTGATTCCAGTGCAGCGTCAGCAGGCACAAGTGGGACCTCTGTCTGCTGCTCTGTTAAGTGGATACCGTGGACAGCGTGACTCTGGACGTGCTTTCCTATTGCCGTATTCTTGGCTCTCGGTTTTCGCTGCGAGGCACTGTGTGTTTTCAGTCAGTGGTTATCGAGAATGAATGTATGACCTGGAAATCAAGCAACATGTTTCCTGGGAGGAGGGGGCGGTATCATTAGGTGTCTGTCCAGAGGGTTGTGTAACACATGGGCATATCCCAGAGGTCATATAACACATTTGAGAAGGCGCTGAAAGTCGCATGGATATGCAGATCGTGGTGCTTATTTACCGTGCTTGGGCTGATACTGAAGGCTGCATAGTTTCGTGTGCAGTGGTCTTGTGTTGCACATGTATGTATGTGCTCTAGAGGTGTGCCACTTGAAGTGTGCCCTGAAGATTCTTTCTGCTTGTGTCATATACTGAAGGCTCGAATATGTGGCTGTCTTGTACATTACAGGTGTTTAAGGTTTTATAGTGCTTGGTGTGTGTGTGCGCGCGCGCGCGCGTGTGTGTGTGTTGGGGCCTAGAACATGCCTGTGCCCCAGCCAAGCCCCATATCTCTCTCTCTGAAGCTTCTAGATAGCTGGACCCTTCTTAGTGTTGTCAGCTGACCTGGGAATGGGAGGTAGAATGAGGACATGAAATGCGGGGAGTCAGGCCTGGGGGCTTATGTAAGCCAATAAATACTGGATGAGAAAGGGGCTGCCCAAAGACTGCTCCGTGATTCTGCCCACTTTGCCCCCATCCAGTGCCAGGTCACCAGATGGAAAGCGAAAAAGAAAGAACGGCCAATGTTCCCTGAAAACCAGCATGTCAGGTGAGCCTGGCTACCTGTGCCCTTCCTCCCTGCCCTGAACCCCACCAAACCAGACCATGGCTCTCCTGGAGCCTGGGCGTGCACCAGCGGCTCCTGTGTCGGACAGGAAGAGCCTCCTAGAGGGCTTGGGATGGACCTGTCTGAAGGTGAGACGGGTGACATGGGCCATGGCCCAGCCTTGAAGAGGATTAGATCAGAAAGGGCCTCCTCCCTTCTCCCATAACTCCTTGCTTGAGACCCCCCACCCCCACCCCAGAATCAGGGCCTGAGCTAAAGGGCTGAGGGGCTGTATTCCCCTGAGCTGAGCTGCTGATATTTGCTCTTCCATATTCTTAGGGAAGGGGATGGACGAGATAACCTCTGATGTGTCTCTAGGATTCTACCCTGCAGGGAAGCTGGGCTAGGGGATGGGCCAGGAAGGACAAGTCGGGGGCTGCAGAGAGTGTAGAAGCCTCTCTGCTGGGAGCCCAAGCCATGCCTGCCTGCCTGCCTCCCTTCCTCCCTCCCAGGGTATATCCCTAGTTACCTGGACAAAGACGAGCAGTGTGTCGTGTGTGGGGACAAGGCAACCGGTTATCACTACCGCTGCATCACTTGTGAGGGCTGCAAGGTATGGACCAGCCAGCTCCTGCCCCTCCCCCACCACCTGAGCCCCCATCTCACTCCTGTTAAGGTCCTCAGTACCCAGCACAACAGATGGCTCTAGAAACATGTAACCAAAAGCCCACCTGTTCCATCACCATTTCTCTTCTTTTATTCATTCATTCATTCATAATCCCTGCTCTGCCCCTTATAGTTAAGATGGCTAATATCTCTGAGCCTTGGTTTCTTCATCTATAAAGTGGGGATGATCGTGCTACCTACCTCATAGAGTTGCTGGGAGAATTAAGTGAGATCATTCACACAGACTACTTAAAACAATGATAGCCCTGGCCAGGCAGCTCAGTTGGTTAGAGAGTTATCCCAGACACACCAAGGTTCCGGGTTCATTCCCCAGTCAGGGCACATACAAGAATCAACCAATGGCCCCGGCTGGTGTGGTTCAGTGGACTAAGTGCCGGCCTGAGAACTGAAAGGTTCGATTCCCTGGCAGGGCACGTGCCTGGTACCCAGCTGGGCCAGGGTACGCGAGAGGCAACCACACATTGATATTTCTCTCCCTCTCTCCCTCCCTTCCCCTCTCTCTGAAAATAAAAAAATAAAATCTTTAAAAAAATTTGAAACAAAAGAAAAAAAAAGAAGCAACCAATGAATGCATAAATAAGTGGAACAACAAATCGATGTTTCCCTCTCTCTCCCTTTCTCTCTAAAATTAATAAATAAGAATCCTTTATTAAAACCATAAAAAGTAAAACAATGGCAGACCCCAAAGGAGCACCCAGTCAACGCCAGCCGTCACTCACCCACTCAGTGTGCTGGGCGTGAGGGGTGTAGTGTGCGTTCTGTCCTCACGCTGCTCGCAGCCTACCGGTGAGACAGACGTCAGCTGAAACCAGGATCAGTGTTTTTTGAAATGTGGTCCACGGACCACTTGCAGTACAAGGTAAATGCAGATCTCTAGGCCTCATCCCAGCCCCAGCAGAACCTTTTGTGGGGGAGCCCAGGAACCTGCCTCGGGACAAGTTCCCCAGTTGCTTCCTCTGCACCTGACAGGGTGAGAGCCAGTGCAGGGTGGGGGTGGGGTACGTGGGGGGGCCCGGAGAGGAAGAAGATGGCAGGGTCTTCCTGGGCAGAGGGGATGAGGTCATAGACTTGGGGAGGCTTAATTAGGTTTCACTTTGGATATTTCAACCTGTGTGGTTTTTCTGGGATTATCACCTCCTGCAAACATAACTTTCCAAGAAACAGTTAAGGGGCCCTGGCCGGGTAGCTCTGTGGGTTAGAGCGTTGTCTAGATACACCAAGGTTGTGGGTTCAATGCCCAGTCAGGGCACATATGAGAAACAACCAATGAATGCATAGAGAAGTGGAACAGCAAGTCGATGTTTCTCTCTCTCTCTCCCCCCACCCCTCTAAAATATATATGTAAAGACTTCAAGTTCTTTTCTTTCTTGGTGTCAACCAAACCAAGACCACTAGGGATTCAGAGTCCCATAGCAGAGTCCCTGAACGCAATATAGGCAGCATAGCACAGAGCAGGAAGCCTCGCCCTCAAGGACATCTGAATTCCAGAGGGGCCTCCCAAAAGGACGGAGATGCCTGACCCCACCTCTAGAGAGTCTGATTTTGCAGGCCCAGGAATCTGTACTTTTGGTAGGCACCTAGGTGATCCTAACGCACCCCAGAATCTGAGAGCTTAGACCTTGGTATCCCATACCTCAGGCCCGGTTCTGGCCCTGGTGCCCACTTAGCCATTTGGGCAATTTAAGCAAATTGGACAAATTGCTAAATCTCTCCAAGCTTTAGTTTTATAGTCAGCAAAATGGAGATAGGGACAGCTCCTTCCTCATGGGGTTCGCACGAGTGTTACATGTGCCACTGCCTCAAAGAAACGGCTTCTAAGTGCCTGGCGCATTCAGTGTGATGTGGAGAACTGAAAATTTTGTTTTAGAGCTGCTAGCATTCATACACAATGCCTTATTTTGACTTTTTGACAACCCCTCTCTCCCCGCCTCATTTCATAAACTCCACCTGCCTGGGCAGCAGGCAGCATGTATGAGGATGGTTTGGGGTCAGTGTGGTTTCAGAGTCATTTAGCAAGACGGAGATCAGGTGCTAACTGGACCTGCAATGCTGCCGTTCCTCAGGCTTCACAGGACCCCACCCCACCCCAGGCCCAGGCCTCCATACTTCGCTCGTCCTCCCCACCTCTGCCACGACCCCCACCCATGTACCCCCGCCCCCTAGCAGCTGGGGGAGCTGAGGGCGTGTGTCCCTAAGGTCCTCCTACGTCCTGGCAGAGCCCCAGTGGCCCTGGGCCTGCTGTGGCAAGAGTATCCAGGCTCCCTCACTGACTCCCACCCCCCAGCGAACTGCGTGAGTAGTTCAGGAAGGGGGGTCACGATCACAACATGCTCCCTCTCCCCCCACCCCAGGGCTTCTTTCGCCGCACAATTCAAAAGAACCTGCATCCCACCTACTCCTGCAAATATGACAGCTGCTGTGTCATCGATAAGATCACCCGCAACCAGTGCCAGCTGTGCCGCTTTAAGAAGTGCATCTCCGTGGGCATGGCCATGGACTGTAAGGGGGTGGGACGGGGGGAGTGTCAGACCGGGTGGCTGGGGTGGGGGCGAGTTCAGCTATGGCAGCTCCCTTCCAGAGCACCCTCAGGGCCCACAGGGCACAGTGACAGTGCGGGTCAGGCTGACGGCAGAATGAATGTTCAGGATCTTGGTCCCTGCTGCCCTCACCCCGGGGGAAAGGAAACAGGAGATTCCCCTCTGGGTTCAGCGTGTGAGCCGCAGTGCTTACCCGCCTTCCACCACTCCAGGCCTCAGAGTGGGTTGTTGGGTAGAAAGAAGTCCTGAGCACCCCACCCTAGCACAGTGTTCCTGACTACCAGAGGGGACCCCCCACTTCCCAGGGAGAGAGGATGTCTTTTATTGCCTAGGAATTGGGTGGCAGGGTCTTCCAGTAACTGCTGTCACCATAACCCTTTAGACCAGAACCTGCTCCGCCTCTGGATCCGCCCACAGTGGAGTCGGTATCCCAGTGATTATCGGGATGCAGGTTGTGCCCCCCCAGCTGCTAGGTGATTCGGAGGTCGCTCAAGCTCTCTGGCCCTCAGCTTCCCCGACCTGCAGTGGGAAGAGGAGCTCCGGAGAGGGCTGTGGGGAGTGCCGTGCGAAGGGCGCGTGTCCTCCTGTTGTTGACAGTGGTTCTAGATGACTCGAAGCGGGTGGCCAAGCGCAAGCTGATCGAGCAGAACCGAGAGCGGCGGCGGAAGGAGGAAATGATTCGATCACTGCAACAGCGACCAGAGCCCACTCCCGAGGAGTGGGATCTGATCCATGTTGCCACGGAGGCCCATCGCAGCACAAATGCCCAGGGCAGCCATTGGAAGCAGAGGCGGAAATTCCTGGTAAGGAGGGAAGGGGTTGGGGGTGAACCGCAGCCAGATGCCAGGGAGAGGTGAGCGAGCGCAGAGTCTTGCCTCCTCCAGGAAGCCCTCTTAGTTTAATCTAACCCAAAGCTGATACTCCCCACACCTTGGTGGTTTTGATTTGTACACCTGTACATGTGTCCCTGCTGTCTGGGTCCTGCCTACTCCATCCGATTGGACACTATGTGAGGACAGGGTCTTGCCTTCCTCATCAAATTTCCTGCAGGGGTGACCTCTCCTCTTTTCCCTGCGCACAGTGACGAGGAGGAGAGGGGGAGGACACAGTCATGTAATGGTTTTCTGGGTGCCGGGTATTATGTTAGGCCCTGGCAAAACTGAGTGAGTGCCAGGTGAAGGGTCAGCTTGAGGGGCGATGGACAGCTGGTTGTATACAGTGAGGGAAGGCAGGACACTGGCATGTGGTTCCTGGTGGCGTGTGCCAGCAGGTGGGCTCTCATACCAAGCAGTTGTGTGTGTAATAGTCAGGAATCAGACTTCCTGGTTCTATAACTTACTAGTCCTGTGACCTTAGGCTTACTAGTTAGCTGCCCTGTGCCTCAGTTTCCTCACCTGTGAAATGGAGATAATTGTAATATCTTTCTTATGAGACTGTGATGAGGATTAAGTGAGATAATATATGTAAAACATGGAGCCTAATGCCTGGCCGCATATTGAATACTCAGTAAATATAGCTTCTATTATTATGACATTACTTCTACTACCGTTACGATCATCGTTGTATTAGCAGGCTTGGAGCTCTGCCTCTGGTCTGTTCTCTGCCCCAAGGTGAAGGAGAAGCCTTAGGCCTGGGACTTAGCAGTCCCAGGTACTGGTGGCCTTGCTTCCCCAAGCTGCCTTGGAGCTCCCCCTGGTGGGCAGGGACCCTTAGAGATCAAAAGGGGTCTGCAACCCCAGCTGACCTCTGTCTGTCCCTCTAGCCGGATGACATTGGCCAGTCACCCATCGTCTCCATGCCAGACGGAGACAAGGTGGACCTAGAGGCCTTCAGCGAGTTTACCAAGATCATCACCCCGGCCATCACTCGTGTGGTGGACTTTGCCAAAAAACTGCCCATGTTCTCCGAGGTGAGTGGCAGATGGGCAGGGAGCCATGGTGACACACTGGAAAGAAACTGGGACCGACGCCCCGGGCCACTCAGTCCTAGCACGTGCTCATCTGAGTTTCTCTGGGCATGGAGCAAGTCCTGTAGGTCAACACACACCCAGAACACACACTCACACGCTCACTCTGAGCTACCTGATCCCTAAGGAACCAGCAGCCTGCAAGGGCCCAGTCTCTGCAGGGCCTCCCAGGCCCTCCCTGGCCCCTCCCCCACAAGTCTACATGTCCATCCCAACTCTAGGCAGCCTGGAAGCTCTCATCTTAAAGATCACTAACTGGGGACAGGCTGCCATACCAACTGCGTGACCTTGGCTGTGCTACCAACTCCCTTGTGTATCGGTTTCCTCATCTGCAGTAGGGATGGAGAGAATGGTAGGAAAACTACGAGATTTCACGAAATAGGGCATGTCTGTGGCCTAACACAAGGTTAGCTCTTCAGAGTACATGTTACTGGCCGAGGCCTATGGGGGCCTCACATCTCCCAGGGGGCACCCACAGGGGACGCCCTCGGGGAGGGGCATGCTGAGTGTTCCCGTGGCCCTGCCACTCCACAGCTGCCTTGTGAAGACCAGATCATCCTCCTGAAGGGGTGCTGCATGGAGATCATGTCCTTGCGGGCTGCTGTCCGCTATGACCCTGAGAGCGACACCCTGACGCTGAGCGGGGAGATGGCCGTCAAGAGGGAGCAGCTCAAGAATGGCGGCCTGGGCGTAGTCTCCGACGCCATCTTTGAATTGGGCAAGTCACTCTCTGCCTTTAACTTGGATGACACAGAAGTGGCTCTACTGCAGGCTGTGCTGCTAATGTCAACAGGTACTTGCTGATTGGCTGGGAGGGCTGTTCTCCTCCTCCTTCCTTAATCCTAGTCCCTCTCTGTCCCCCTGCCCCCTAAGCCCACCTCTGTGTCCCACAGGCTTACCTCTGTCATCCAGGCCATCTCTGTTATCCGGGCCCATCCCCTGTCCCCTGCTCTGTCACACACATACACACATACACACACCCACCCCCAATGTGTTCCCTGGGCCCCATCTCCTGCCCCCAGATCCCTCTCCTGCTCTTTTCCTGTCTTTGCCCTGCCCCTCTCTCCCAGCCCCCTTCTATCCCTGCTCTACACTGATTCCCACTGCACCTCTCTGACCACCATCCTATCTCAGAGTTTTCTCTCTTCTCACCTCTCTGTCCCTCTGTCCTCTTCGCTTATCTCTCCATCCTTCCTTCCCTTGTCCCCCTCCCACTGCCGTGGAGTTGTTCTTCCTACACACACCCCCACAGTGTGTTTTTTCTCCACTCACTGCCCCTCCTCTCTCCCCGGTCTCCCTTTACCCACTCACCGTCAATCCTGTCCTGCCCTGCAGACCGCTCGGGCCTGCTGTGTGTGGACAAGATCGAGAAGAGTCAGGAGGCGTACCTGCTGGCGTTCGAGCACTACGTCAACCACCGCAAACACAACATTCCGCACTTCTGGCCCAAGCTGCTGATGAAGGTGACTGACCTCCGCATGATCGGGGCCTGCCACGCCAGCCGCTTCCTCCACATGAAAGTCGAGTGCCCCACCGAACTCTTCCCCCCACTCTTCCTCGAGGTCTTTGAGGATCAGGAAGTCTAAAGCCTCAGACGGCCAGAGGGTGTGCGGAGCTGGTGGGGAGGAGCCTGGAGAGAAGGGGCAGAGCTGGGGGCTGAGGGAGACCCCCACACCTCTTCTCTCCTTCCTCTCATCCTCGGATAGATTCAGCTCCCACACACACCCGCACTCTCCCGTCCCTCCTCAGAACCTCCAGCCCTGGGACAGGGCAAACAAATGAACTTGCTATGAAAAGGACAGTGTGGGAGGCTGGGAGGGACTGTGTCCTGCAGTTTCCAGGACCCTGTCCTCTAAGAAGGTAGGGGAAAGGAGGGAGAACTAAGAGGGGACAAGCCATCCTGACTGTAGGGGACAGGAGTGCGGGGTGGGGGAAAATACCCTCAATTCACCCCCTACACACACACACGAGAGAGTCCCCTGTCCAGTTCCTTGGCCTAGATTCCCCCTTCAGGCCACAGGCTAAGGGCCTCTCTGCTTCCCCAGATGCCTGGGTGCAAAGAAGGGCTTGGCTTGGCTCCTACCCGGAGGTTAAAAATTATAGTCATTCTAACTGCACTTTGAAAACCAGGCAAGGGGAGAAGATAAATGAAGAAAAACTAGACAGAGAGAAAAAGAAAAAAAGAGAGAGCGAGCGATTGATAGAGAGAGAGAGAGAGAGAGATAATATTAAGTTATTAACTGAGGCTGGCCAGAGGGGAGGACCCCTACCACCCCATGCACTTTGAGAGCTGCCCCTCCTTACCCCCAATCAGAGAGAACTGCACCCCCACAAGGTCCCTAAGGGTAGGGCTGCCGATCAGAGCTGTGAGTTAACACAACAGGGTCCTGGCCACCCCCCCTTGCCTTGCCCCCTCTCTGTGCCCCTTTGGCACCCCCGCCCCAGTGCTCCCTCTGCTCTCTGCCACTCGTGCCCGCTGAGTTCCATCTACCTCTCACGCTGGATGCCAGCTGGCCCCTCACCAGCCTGCCCTGCTGCCTGCACAGCTCCCCTTTCAAGTGCCCAGCCCCAGGGGCCTCTCCCTGTCCCCACACCCCCCCCCACTCCTTCCACACCTTGGCACCCACACAGGAAAAACTGTGGCTCAAGCTCCCGCCCTCCTCACATCCTGCAGTATTAGCTACAATCCAGATGCGGCTGCACGAGGGCCGAGGAGGGGGTGTGCTTGAGCTTCTCCCAGAGCCTCCACCCTCTTAGGACTCTGTCTCCCATATGTCTTCTGGGCTCTCTCTAACCTCTGCCCTCCTCCTTTCCTACTCCCACTTCAACGCACTAACCCACACTCTGGGCGGGCGGGCAGGCACCAAGGAATGGGCGCTTAGATTAATAGCACTTAGTTGGGGCTCTGGGGGAGAGGGCAGTTGGTGCTCCTCCTTTTTTTTCTTTGAAGCTCTTTAGGCCAGCCGCCCTTGTGCCCCTGGGACCCCTTTCCCCTCTTCTTTTCTCTAATTCAGGGACTTTGGCTTGAGCCACCTCCCACCTTCCCGGTGAGGAGTGGTCTGTTGGTCTGCATTTGGGTGGCTGCCTTCCTCTTCCTCCCTTTGGCTGTCACCCACTCTGTGTGGGAGAGGAACAGGAGAGGTAGCTCTCCCATGGGTGGGGCAAGGGGAGGGTAGGGAGGGACAGAGCAGACCAGAGGGCCCTGCGCTCAGGGCTGTATGTCGGCAGGGATGGATGGGTGGACATAGATGCCCCCGGAAGCCATGGGGAATGGGGCGGGGGGAGGGGTGCCAGGGCTTCCTGCGCTTTGCACTATTGGGGCAAACATGTCTTAAGCAGTAGGGAACCTGCCATCCCACCCGGACCCTCAGCCTGCCACGGCCCCCGACACACACATGCAGGCAACGCTGTGCTGCCCATCAGGGCCCGTCCTTTCCCTGCCCTTCAGGTGTTCCCATGGAGGGGAGGGCCTGGTAGAGCATCCACTGTCACCTGTGCGTGTGCCCGCCCCGCCCCCTTGGGCTGGTGGGCTGCACATGCTGTCTTTGTCTCTCCCTCTTTCTCGCCTGGGGCTCTGATTCCTGTATTCCTCCTGTCCTATGGGCAAGCCCTCTTGTACCCTCTTCCTACCCCTGGGAGCCCAGTGGAATTCCTGACCTGTCTTTTGTCTCCTCCATCCTTGCAGCCCCACCTCTACCCCTCAACCCCCATTCTCAGCCATGGACATGGTGGAGAAAAGGCCTTGAAGAGGCTTGGCCTCTTACAGGCACTTGGAATCCCCATACCCCTCCCCAATCATATGAGCTGTGATTCCCTATTCCTCCCCTGACCCCTCCCCCTCACTCGCAGTGATGTGGGGTGTATGTGTGCATTTCTCTGTGTGAATGTGTGAGCGAGTACACGTGGTGGGGGAGGAGCTGGGGGGACTCAGGAATGCCATGAACCTGCTCTAGAGAGGCAGCTGTCCCAGTCCCTGCTTCGGAAGTCGGGGACAGGGCCCTCTCCTGGGGGCCATTGGTGCTAATGAGGGGGATGCCCTTGACGTGGGTGCTTAGCATGTCTCCCCCAGTATTGGCCCGGGGCACTAGGGCAGGCAGGGTGGGGCAGCAGGTGCAGTATTGGTGGGAGGAGGGGCTGCTGAGAATAGGACGAGGGGTCCAGGCCAGGACAAGGGGGTGCCAGAGCCATGACCACTACCCCGCCCCCACCACCCACCTCTCCATCTCAGCATTCCCCGTCCTATCACTCATAACACACATACCTCATCCAGCCTCCTCCCTGCTTAGACTTGGGGAGGGTGGGGGTGGAGGAGCCCCTGCCCCTTCCCGGAGTTGCGGGTCTGCAGGGCTGGGAGAGGGCAGGGCATGTGACACAGACACCGTCCGTGAGGGGTACAGTAATTCCTGCCCTGGGAACTCCTGGGTGGGGGAGGGGGACACTTCCCTGGAGGCGCTACTGAATGTATGAGAAGCTGGTGCTGGGGTGGGGGGAGGGGGGTTGTGGCCAGAAACAGGGAAGGAGGGAGGTCCCTTCCCCGGGGGCGGGGCCGGCAGGAGTGACTTGGGGGGCTCCTACTCCCGCCCCACGTTGACAATCAGTATGTCTGTTATGTGCGATTTTTCATCCCGTTGTGTTTTGGGTCAGGATTTTAAAGAAAGATATTTTTATGGTAATTGTTGCTCGTCTATTTTACTATATATTTATGTAATAAATATATGATGAAAATAACCCCCTTGGGCACCCCCCCTTAGACTTGCGTGCTGTTTCCCTGTACCCTCCCATCTGCTGGTAGAGTATCCAGCCCACAAACTGACCAGATGGAGAGGTGTGCCCCCAGCCTTGGCAATATCTCCATCCCCCCCCCCCCCCACCCTGCCCCCAACGAGCACACACCACAGAAGCCAGCTCAGCTGTGAACTATTGGATTTGAGACAGGAATAGAACAAATTGGGGGGCTAGAGAATTAGAGGGGAGAGAGTGGTTTAAATAGGGGGGAGGGGAGGCTCAGTGATGGGGAGGGAGGCAGGTATTTACAAGAAGTCTTGGGGGGCCAGAGGCTCATCTTGGAATATTTTATAACAATATAAATAAGATTCTGGTTTGCTTTTCCTTTTCGTCTCGTAAAGGAGAGAGAAGTGCAGAGTTCGATTCTGTACAAGGGGGCAGCGGCAGAAGGCCGGCCGGGCGGGTCACTGGGCGTCCACCCGGAAGGACAGCAGCTTCTCGGAATGCATGTTGTTCAGGGTCCGCAGGTCCGGCAGCTTGAGCAGCAGCTTGGTGAAGCGGGAAGTCTCCGAGGGCCGGTTCTTCAGCACCAGAGCCCGAAGAGCCCGCAGCAGCGTCTCCTGGAGCTGCTCCACCGAAGCGGAATTCTCCATGCCCGAGCGGTCTGTGGGGAAGACGACAGCAGTGAGGCAGGCTCCCTGAGCTCCTCTGACGAGGACCCGGAGGTCCGCCAGGAGGACGTGGCGGGCAATGCAGTCTCTCCCTGAAGCCCCTCAGAGGGCCCAGCGGAAGGAGGAGGAGGGGAGTACACCTCCTCCTCCCAGGCCTCGGCCCCAGCATGGCAGCATGGGCTCCGCGGGGCTGGGCACCTCCCATCCCGCAAGGCCACCACTCTCTTTCCCTAAACGGGCCAAACATACCCAGGCTCCCTTGCTTTCTGCTCTGTAGTTCCCTCTGCCTGGCCCTGCCCCCACCCCACCCCCAACCCCCACCCCTGCCTGGCAGTATCTTACTTGTCCTTTGAGGCCCCACTCAAGTGTCACCTCCTTCCCCAGCTCCCCAGGCAGAAATAGTTGTCTGTGCTTCCAAAGCCCTTGGTTCATGCTTCTACTGTGACACTTATTTCACTGTTTTATAATTAGTTGGGCACGAGTCTGTCTCCCAAGCTAGACTGTGTCTGAATCATGTCTGTATCCCCAGTGCCCAGCACAGGGCCTGGCATAGAGTAGGTACTCCATAAAAGGTGTGTTCAATTGAACTGCGTCCGCCTCCTCCCCCGGGTCAGGCTCGGGCGACAGCGTGCCCCACCTGCAGAAACGAGCACCACAGCGGTGAAGAGGCCCAGCTCCTCCTCCGTCAGCGCCAGGGAGCTGAGCTTCTCGCTGAAGTCGAACATGGCGTTGAGCAGGTCTCCCATGCCCATGGCGCTGAGCTCCTGCAGGCTGTAGGTGGTGCGGCTCAGGAACATCACTGTCTGGTCCTTCACGTTGAACAGCGAGGCAAAGCGCACCATCAGCACCTGCACGGGGACAGTCATCCTGGGTGAGGCGGCAGGAGCACTTGCCGAATCACCCCTCACGCTTTCTGAAGGGTTTACTGCGTTTCTCAGCATACACTGGGGATAGTTTCTGAGTGGGTAATGGGAGGTGGGGGTCCAGGTAGAAGGATGGGAAATATCCCCCTGGCTTTGGAATCCCACAGGCCTGAATCTGAGTCACAACTTAGTCACTATCTGTGACCTGGGGCAAGTCACTTCACTGAAATTAATTTGCTCAGGTCTAGAATGGGGGTAGCAATGTGCCCTAAAGTGTTATTTTAAGGCAATGGGATGTGATTAGGCCCCAGCTGAGAAGACAGAAGTCCCAGCCATCCCGAGGCAGGAGCGGGAGGCATTCTGCCCCTGCTCATCAGTCAGTCTGTAAGGACAGATACTGGGGTTCTAAGCCTATCAGAGCCACTGCCTGCTCCAGACACCAAGACTTTCTGTTGGGTGATTCCCAAGGTCAAGAGCAGGGAGCACAAAAAGAGGTTACTTACCTCAAAGGTGCCAGCCTTCAGCAGAGTGACCTGGTCGTGCTGAGAAAGATCACGGAAGCCGGGGATGTGCTTAGCAAACTCTACCACCTCCCGCACAGCGGGTGTGAAACTCATGGAGAAATCCTCCCAGATCTCTTGCACGGTTCGCCCACTGCGTCCGTGTGGGTACATGTTCATTGGACACGCCTGGAGGAAGAAGGGATTTGGGGAGGGGAGTATCAGCCAGGCTAGTTCAGATGAACTCCCCCTGGAACTCTGGGCCCTAGAGTCTGACTGAACGAGAGCCTGTGGCTGTGGAGGATAGGTCTTTCAGGTGAAGTAGCGAGCGGGTGCCAGATGGAGATCAGGGATTCCCCGGCAAAGCCCTTGCTGCAGGGCTGAGCATCCTCCCCTGGGAAGAGCATATCCTTGCATTAGCCTCCAGGCACACCCACCTGCCCTATGCTAAATCCAGTCTTCCAGGCCCCCTGCCCACCTCACCCCCAGTGCCCTCACCAGCAGAACATTCTTGGAGCTGCCCTGCCGTGGACTGTTGGCAGGTGCTTCACCTTCTGGGCCTGAGTACACGTGGGTGGGGCACAGACGGTGCCCATTGCTGTTGGGCTGGTTGCAGCTGTGGTGGGCAGGGCCAGGGGGCCAGGAGGGAGGGTAGGAGGAGGGACCCTGGCGTAAACCGTTCAGGGCCTCATTGTGACGTTGGGCAGCCATGATGTTGTCATTGGGAACAGGTTGGCAGCCTTGATTTTCCCGGTGATGTGGGATGGTGGCTGGGGGCCTGCCCAATGCATGGTTGGCATTGAAGTTTCCAGGTGAGGTGCCCAGCTTGTCATGGGCATAGGTGAAGATCTCTCGGTGGGCCCGGGCCACCTGGGATATCACATCTTCCACTGTGGGCTCAGGACTTGGAGATCGGGGAGGCGTCAGCTGTTGCGGGAACTGGGAGAAGCCCACTAGGGGGGAGGGGGCCTGAGCTGGGGGTGGTGAGGAGCCCATGGGGCCTGGGGTCGGGTGTTGGGTGGGTGAGGTCTCCAGTGGGCACTGGCTGCTCAACTGGTTGTTGGCCAGGTTCATGGCGCTCTGCATCTCAGCGAGCATCCGCTGCTTCTCTCGTTTGGGGATGCGCCCAAAACGCACAGCTGTGACAGGATGAGAGCAGAGTCAGGAAGTTCTCACACACACACTCACATGCTCTCTTCCTTCCTTCCTCCTGAGAGGGCAAGACCCTGAAGTTTTGCTTGGGGTTCCGTAGCAAAACTAAAACCAGCAAGGCCGCGCCCGTGGAGGGGGTTTTCCAAGTAGGGATTGTGGTAGGAGGTGACACAGGGACTAATGGGAAAGAACTGTGTTTACCCAAGAGGATGAAGTATGGGCGTCCCTCGTGTAAGTGAGGCCCACTGTGTGATGTGTCTCAGTTTGGGACTTTTTTAAGGGAGGGATAAAGTCAGAAACCTGGGGTGGAAGGAAGGGGGAGGGCGTGGGATGCTCAAGGGGTAACAATGCTGCCTCACCGTCACGGGACATGCCCACGGAGAGACACTTCTTGAAGCGACACTGCTGGCAGCGGTTGCGATTGATGCGGACAATGGAGCAGTTCTCATTTTTCAGACACCTCTTATACTGGATGTTCTGCTGGATGCTCCGACGGAAAAAGCCCTGGAGGGCAGGCGCAGCTAGTGAGCATCTCTGTCTAGGCCAGACTTATGAGTCCTAGCGGGGTGGGTCACCTGCCCCTTCCCTTACCCCGGACCTGTCTCACCTTACAGCCCTCACAGGCGTGCACGCCATAGTGGAAGCCCGAGGCAACATCCCCACACACCTTACACAGCAGCACCATGCCATTGAGCTCTGTGGGAAGAGAGGGGCAGTGAATGGGCAGCGAGCAGGAAGGCTGTCTGAGTGGCCAGAGATGGAGGTTTTCCGGGCTGGAGGTTCTGGGGGAATACTGAGGAGGAGCCCCAGGATCTAGGGGGCACTCAAATGACCAGACTAAGCTGGTGCAGCTCTAGGAGAAATCACCAAGGCCAGGGTAGGCCCTGGGAATAACTGTTTCACATTGACACCAATTCCCAACCTAGGCCTGGCCACATTCCTTTCCCCCAGATTAACTAGAAATGTACTCACTGGTGATGTTGCTGGTGCTCTTGCTGGGGGACACTCGGCTGCTATCTTCCAGGGCCACTTGTAGACCCCCTGGGGGACTCCCATTATAGAAGGAGGAGGAAGAGGACGATGAGGAAGATGAAGAAGGAGAGCCATCGTCACTCAAGCTGGGCGGAATGCTCCCAAAGGAGCGAGCTGGATCCTGGGTGAGGGAGCCTGTGGGTGACGGTGGGAAGTAGGTGGGGCAGCCTTGGGTCAGGGACTGGAAGCTGCCATTTGAGCTGTCACTGTAGAGGGACTCAGGGCTGGTTCGGCTTGGGGAAGAGCCACTGGAGCCAATGTAGGTGATGACGCCACCTGGCAGGAGAACATAGGGGAAGGAGATGTCAGGTGCCATATAGGTATCATCCTAGGGCACCACCCTGCTCATCCCCTACAAACACTGCTGGCAACTCAGAAGTGAACCATGTGGAACCCCAGAAGAGCCACAATAAGCAACTCCCCAACACATCCTCAATAAGGCAGAGCCAACAAACAACCACGACCCTTTGCAGGGTACATTCAGTTTCTGCCTTGGGTATGTGGTACCTCCCTAGACGCATGACCCCTGCGGGCATCTCACATGTGTGCCCCCCCACCCCGGCCCTGGATGCCTTCCTTGGGAATAGTGACTGCAGCTCATGACTTAGTTGTCGGTGGCAGACATAAGGATGGGATGAGCAGCTGAGACTCATTCGTGAGGCCCAGCCTTCCAAAATAAACAGCTGCCGATTTTAACACCAAGACCATTCCAGGGAGGAGGCCATGGAGTGGCAGCTAGCCAACAGGGAGAAGAATGGGGGAGAGTGAAGAATAAAACAGTCACATTCCCCCCAAACTGAAAGACGTATTCGCCACAGGTACTTAAGTTACCAAACCTGCCCAGCCTGGTTCCTCTGGCCTTCGATAGTGAGAGTCTGAGTGGACTCCCTCCAAGTCCCGGAAAGGCTTGGCAGTGCAAACTGTGGGAGGTGGATGTGAGGGACAATTGTCCAGCTAAGGGCTTTGGAACTCCCCCTTCCACATCTCTCAGCCTAGTGACAACAACCTTGGCTCTCTGCACTCCAGGACTTTGGCCCTCTGATTATATTGGGCCAACCAGGTGGCCGTGTTCCCGTGGTATCAGCGGTAGAAAAAGGTGACCTGCCTGCCACACCTCTGCCAAGCACCTAGTTTGGCCTGCCACGGGAGGGGAGGGAGGATCCCAGGACACGTGTGAGCCAACACAGGCCATGCTACTCTGTCTCCAGAGGCACATGTCTTGCTCACCCACTGACACACACTAAGCCGGGCAGGGCAACCTTAAAATAGCTCAAGGTTGGTCAGGGTGAACCCAGCTCCCTGTAAAACAGTTGCACAACAGATCCTCTCCTACCGTTTCAAGGTTGACGGTGGGGGATGGGATATTTATTTGGTGGTAAATGAACCTGACCTAGTTTACCCATCTCCAAAAGAGGAGTAAGACTGGTCAAAGACTTCTAACCCGGAAGTGAGGGGCACACTCAAAAGAGTGTAGTTCTAGATCTAGATCCATCACCGCCAGCTTGATTTGTGACCTAGAGAACATCAAGTCCCTTCTGTGGGTCTGTTTTCCTTTCCGCGAAACGAACAAAGAGATGAGAGAGACTTAACATCCTTTCACTTATGGTTCTGGAAGGTAGTCGCTTCGGGGAAGTCCTTAGGAAGCAAACTGCTGCTTGTTTGGTGGGGAGGGGAGTAAGACAGTGTTTGCAGAACTAAGGAAAAAGATGCTTGGGAAACAGAATTTGTAACGTGGAGAAGTTGAGTCTAAGGGGGGGACAGTGAATAGGTGCAAACAATAAAGAGGAAAGGAGTGAGAAGGGTAGCTAAACGTGAGGCCCCTTTGAGAAGTGTAAACATGAGGCCAAGGGAGGTCAGGGATGACTCCATCTTACTCTGCTTTGGTGATGGGGAAGAGGGGGGACCCGGGCAGGCGAACAGGAAAAGGAGGCAGGCGGGGGCGGTGAGTCAGCCCAGCTTCACCCAGATCTCGGCGGGGCGGGGCAGGGCGGGAGCCGGGCCCTCAGCCGGCCTCACGTCCCTGCTCCACGTGTGCGTCTTGCACGTGGCTCCCCAACGAGGAACCCCGGAACTCGAGGGCCCGCCCTCTCCGCTTCTTGTCAATCCAGGGCAGCAGCCCCCGCCTCTGTCCCGCCCCTCCCCGGTCCTGGTCAAGGCAGAGAACGCCAAGATAGGCAGGGACTATTGAGGGGAGGAGAAAAGGGAACACGCGTTGCCGGGGCGACCGTGGGGGCGGAGCTCATTATGTAACAGGGCCGAGAGGCAACAACCAATGAGGTGGCGGCCACGGCTTCTGCTGAATGAAAACAAACGCAGCACGTGGGCCCGGTTCCGCAGCCATGTGAGCCCTCCCGGCCACCCGGGCACTGTGGGTGTCCTCCCTGGGGCCCAGCGCCACTCTCCCAGCTCCTCAATTGCCGCTCCCTACTGTCACTGAGGATTCCCCAGTGAGATCTGACCCATTCTTCTAGCCCCTCCTGCCTTGGAGTCCCGATCACCTCGCTGCTTCTCAGGTTCCTTCTAAGTCTGCGGAAACTAGGGAAGAGGAAGAGGGGAAGGAAGGGGCCTTCTTTCCGAAAAGGCCAAGCATGCCACAGCTGCAGGGGTGGACAGACGGGGGCGTTTGGGGGCACTGCTCCAAAGCTCCGAGTCCCTCTAAACTATTCATCTCACTACAAGTACCCGCTCTCCATTTCCTCCTGCCCGGGATCCCAGTCCTTCAGGCTAAAGTGAGCTTTAGAACTCTGAGGGCTGGTGGTAGGGCGCCTCTGGGCGCATTTCCAGGCCAAAAAACAAAAACAAAACAAAGCAACCTCTTGAAATCCTAGCCTATGGTCCCCATTACGCTAGCAAATCCCAGGGCAAAGGGAGTCCCCAGTCCCTGACAAAGTTCCTCTTGTTTTAAGACATAGATGGAAGTGAGGAGACAGTGAGAGAAAGGATGATAGTAATCTCAGTACCTGTGTTGTTGTTGGAATCCAGGGTCGTCATGTCTTCACCGGCTGAGAGCGGTCATTCAAACTGGACCTTGACACAAAGTGGAGGCTGCAATTGCCGCTGTCTCCCCCGGAGCACTGGCTGAGGGAGAGGAGTGGAGGCACCCTGTAGCAAGCTCTTGGGGTGGCCGGGCTGCAGCCCTGCAGAAGGGGAGGACGCTGAGCCAACGGAGATCTGCTTTGCATGGGAAGAGCAGAGAGAGTGTGGGGGAGGGGGGGCCGGCGGGAACTAGCCTGCAGTAGTTCAGGCTAGAAGATAACAAGGAGGGTCTGGTCTCCGCAGTGCACCGGTGCCACTGCCCGATGGCTCCGCAGCGCTGCAGGGTAGCAAATCTGGAACTCCCGCTGCAAAAGTCCCAGAGGTAGAGAGGTTGCAGTCAGGAAGTAAGTAGGTGATGGGGGGAAACGGAGCACCCAGGCGCAAAGATGCGAGACGTGTGCCCTGCTACGTTCCCTCGGCAGCAATATTTCACTCTGCCAATCTCAGCCGCCTTTTGCCCCAGCCTTTTCCCTGGGACAGAGGGCTCTGCGCAGGCGCCAGAAACCCAGGGTTCCCGGGCCGCACGCGGCAATGGAGCAGGTACCATGTGATCCCAGGGAGCGCCTCGTGCCCCAGTGACACACTTTTCCAGCCCCAGGCACGTTGAGCTCCTTGCGCCTGCGTAACGCCAAGGCTGCCGGAATTTGTAGTCCACTGGTAAAGTGGGCGGGCTGTGTATATTTCCTTCTTTCTGCCTTGCAAAAACTGTTGCCGGGACGAGGGAGGAGCTGAGAGCCGGGTGGGTGGGGTGCGCTGAAGAGTCAGGGTGGCGTGTTTGGAAAGCCTGTATGGCAGAGGCATGTGAATTCCTGGGGAGGGACTGGCAAGCTTCACTGCTCCCTGGGAGATCAAAGCTTGCAGGCCTTTTCTGCAAACCTTGCAAACGTGAGGGCTTCACGTGATTGCAGAACTGACCTCGCCTTGAGGTTACTGGTGACAGGGGGAGAGAAGTAGGAGAAAGATATCTGCAGAGTCAGTACTTCTGCTGCAGGGTCAAGCCCTAAGACCAAGAGGAAATGTTACCCCTTACCCCTCCTGCTCCCCTTAGGAAGAGCACCCCTAGGGAAAGGAGTTGCTATGCGGCTGAATATACCACTAGGGACTCCCTGTTTACTTGTGTGACACCATCCCACCCATTCCAGGTGACTCTGGGATGAGTCATTTCCTTTTGTTTGGGAAATAAAAATGACAAGGGAGGGGAACTTTATGGTGAAAGTGCTTTGAGGTCCTAAAGGAATGGGGCCAGAGGTAAGTAAGGCAAGGGCCCGGGAGCACAGCGACACCCCACTCCCACCACCTGCAGTACTTGAGGGTAGCTTGTAGATTCCACAGAAGGGAACACCCAGGGTTAAGAGCATCTTACCCTCCCTCCTTTACTGATGAGGAAAGTGAGGCTCAGAAGTGACGGGCCCAAGGTCAGATATCCATTGCTGGTTTCATTTGCCCTAAACCTCAGGAGATGGGTAGAAGTGCAAGTGAAACACTGAAGAGGGGTTAGGAACAGCCAGCATCTCCCTTCAAAGCAGCAGTTGCTCCACTGGTAAAAACAGGTCTCAAGTAGAGGTCTATCCTTTTTGGGGACTTGGGTTATGGGGAGAGATAAGAGCCTCTTCAAGCAGCCCAGTGAACCTGGGCCACCTGCTGCTTCCTGCTAATTCCTCCTGGGTCCCAGTGATTCTAGGGAGGTTTTGTTTTGTTTTCCCTTTTCCACTTGTTCACAGGCAGTTCCTGGGGCAGCGCTATGTATGCCTGGAACCATGACAGCCGCCAAAGAGGTAGAGAAAAGGAGTGTGGGCACCAAGGAAGAAAATAGCTGGGTAGTAAGGAAATGAGTAAGCTAAGAGTACTCTGAAGTTGACAGAAGGCTGGTGGCTGGGCAGCGGGCCTGACCACTGATCCCAGTAGACTTTGACTTGCGGTAGAAGATGGGCTCACTAGAATGGACTCCTTAGGAATAGTTGGGGCTTTAGCTTTGTTCCCCAGCCCCCAAGAAAAGTGGAAGAGAGAAGGCAGTTGTCCTGCCCTGGCCCTTTGGCCCAGAGCTGGGAAGCTGCAGCAGAGCGTGGGAGGGACTGGGAGGGGCTAGGACAAACAAGGAAAGAGGCTTTTCAGGAAAACTTGGTTCAGAACTCAGCCTCCACCTCCTCTCCCTCCTTCCCCTGGACTCTGGAGGGAAAGCCAGGAGGTGAGCTGCCATGTCTGGCGCTGCATGCTCTCTGTGTCCTTTCTGACTCTCCATCAGAGCCAGGGCCAGAGCCCAGGGATCTGCCAGGGCTCAGCTCAAAGTCAGGGCCCTTGGCATGACCTCTCGCTTTCCACCAGGCCCTGCACCACCGCTGGCACCCTCCCTTTCGTTGCCCTGGAACCTCCCCCAGGCCCACAGCTCTGTTTGCTGCTCTGGTGATCCCACCCACCCTCTTTTCTACTTGCTGGTGTTTATCCCTATAGGGGCAAGTCCAGGGGTCAAGGGTCCCTCCCTGAGTTTGCAACAACTGAGAGGAAGGAGGAAGCAGAGGCAGCTAGAGCTGAAATTCAGTCAGCCTAACACTTGGCAAGAAGCTGGGTTGTTTTGCAGTCTGTGTGAGGTATGAAGGTGGAGGCTGGGAGGGAGAAGGCGAGAGAGGGATTGCCGCTGTTCCCCTCTTCCTCTGTACTTCTCAGAGGACCTTTCTCTCCTCCCTGACAGAGAAGTACCTTTGGGATCATCCCTCTAGAACTGGAGAGAAGGATACAGAATAATGAGAGGCAGGACTCTCTCTTGGCTCCAGAAGGTTCTAGCCTATTCACCCTGTTCCTCTCTCTGCTAACAGCTGCTAGGAGAAAGACAGAGACTATGGGACCCAGAGCTACCAAAGGGAGTGAGAAAGGCTGGGTTGTCTGGCTTTTGGGGAGCTGGAGTAGAATCTAGCTTTGGCCTCTCTTTGACCTCAACCTTGACCTTTAGACAACAGGTGCATCTCAACACAGCCTCCCATCCATCCTGCCAGCTGGACATTCCAGTTCACTTACACACACACACACACACACACACACACACACACACCCCATTCCTCCCATAACCAAATTCAGCCCAAGAAGGACCTGAACCCTTAATAAACAGTACTCAGATGGGAACCATGTGGAATGGGTACATGTCCAAGACCTGCCACAGCAAGGCACAGCCCTGGCTCCACGTTACATGCACTTCTACTCAGATTCCTCAGAGTCTAGGTTTCTGGAGACTGACCTCACCATTTGGGGGCAGGATTGGATCCCATGCCTGTGCGTGTGTTTCCGAATATGTCTTTAATCCTCCTGTATTTCTTTAGAATGAGAAGGACAACAGAAGTAGAGAAGGTAAAGGCAAGGGATTGAGAGCTCGTAAGCTCTGGCCAGAGAGTGTGTGTGTGTGATCCTATGATTGTGAATGAGAGACCATATGTGTGGGTACATATGCATGAATGGTGTGAGTGCATATGGATGCGTGTGTTTGATCCAAGATCTATTCTTCTTGGCAGTAGGTTGTTCTAGGTAACAGGGTGACACCCTGTGCAAATCCTGGGTGGCCTAAATTTTGGGCCAACACTGACTGACTGAGGGTGGGTCCCTGCCAGAAACCAGGTCAAGCTTCAGTAAGTGCCTTCCCATCCCCCTCCTTTCTCACCAAGCAAACCATTGCCCAGGGGTAAAACCTGCCTGCCCAGGTGATGCAAACCTGGGACAGAAACCCTGGGGATGCCCCAGAATCAGGGAACCAGACATGCGTCTGGGAGAGACTCATGCTCTACCTTTCTAGATCCTTGTTCTCTGAAAGGCCAGCTAGCTTTCCAGAGCCTGATGTCTTGGGAAGGGTCTGAGCTAATTTGTTTTTTTGGAGAGATGGAGACAGGGAGGGTGAGGCATGATGGCTGTGTTTTGCCTCAGTTTCTATCTTACCTCACTCCTTTTTCCAAGGAAAGGAAATAAGAAATATGTATTAAGTACCAATTGTATGTCAGGCACTGTGCTAAGTGCATTACACATGTTATCTCAGTTAATATCCACAACAAACCCATGCTGCAGGTCTCATTTTTTTAAATTGATTTTAGAAAGAGAGAGGAAGTGAGAAACATAGACCCATTGTTCCCCTTAGTAATGCATTCATTGGTTGACCCTTATAAGTGCCCTGACCCGGGATTGAACCAGCAACCTTGGCATATTGGGACGATGCTCTAACCAACTGAGCTATATGGCTTGGGCTGTAGATCTCATTCTTATTTTCGAAATGAGGAATCTGAGACTTCAAGATGTGGATCAACTTGCCCAGGATACTCCAAAGACTAGGCAATTTGTCTGGAAGGGTATTTGCATAGCACTTTACTTAAAATTAAGAAGTCACATCAGGCCCCGTCCTTCCTGAAAAGAATGATTACTTCCAGTGGAATGTCGGTGCAATAGGCTCACCATGGTGTTTCCTAAGCGATGATGGTACTTGGAAGTCAGGTGTGTTCCCGAGAAGAGAAGCCTGAAACACTCCTTATGTCTGCCCCTACAGTGCCTCAGCCTCCCAGAATCTCTCTTTTAATTCCAACCACATTTCCTGTCCCCTAAACTCCTCCCTCTTTCCTTCCTACCTTCCCTTGGTCTGGTTGTAAAGATAGAAGGGAGCCAGCATAGGATGCAATAAACAAATTTCCACATAGACTACTACAGAGGTACCTGAAGCAGGCTCATCTGAACCCCCTTCTCTCCCAGACTTTGGGATCTGCAGCTGGTGACGAGGGGAGAGGGGCAGGTAGGTCCAGGCCCTTTCAAGAGCCATTGTGCTTCCTTCCACGGGATGTATTAAGAATCAATTGGGCCCTGACTTGTGTGGCTTGGTTGGATGTCATCCTATAAAGCAAAAGGGAAAGGTTGCTGGTTCGATTCCCGGTCTGGAACACATGCCTGGGTTGTGGGTTCAGTCCACAACAGGGTGCATGGGGTTCCTCGTCCTGGGTTGGGGGGCAGTGGCACCCAGCACATACTATGCTAAGGCCATCCTGTCCAGCCTTCGCTATGCTGCTGCTGCTGGAGCCTGCAGGTGGTGTTGTCTGCCAGGTCCCTGCACCTGCCCACTGGCTGTCCTTGAACCTTTGTAGGACTGACATGCAGGAGAATGGGTGTGGGGGGTGCATGTATGGTTGGGGTGCCTGTATGCCTGCCTCCTTTTCCACTCCTTACCCCAAGTTTTGTCTCAAACCCTCTTCTTGTCTAGCATCCATCCCTAGTCCCCGGGCCCCTGAAGATCTCCACGCAGCTGCTTGGGGAGGCCCGAGGCTCATGACAGTCCTCGTGAGCAGGATGGACCTCGGAGGAGCCACGGCCTGGACAGGCGTAAGGGCCCTTGTGTAGCTTCTAGGAGGATTACATAAACACTGGCTGGGATGGAGAGGAAAGGGGAGGGTGCAATGGGCTGCCCAGGAAAAAAAGCAACCCCAGCCCTGCCAGCTCAGCCTGCGTGGAAAGAAGAAATAAGGCTTATTTTCCCTCCTCTCATCCCTTTCCCCTGGTCTGCAGCTGTTAGTTGGGCTGGAAAGACTGCAGTATCTTGGGGGAGGGGGGCCAGGGAAGGAGATAGAGACAAATTTGGGATCTCTCTTCTTCTTCTAAATTGGGGGGGAGGGGGCGAAGCAATTTGCCAAAGAGATTTTCAATGCCACAGGAAGGAGGTTTGCTCATTAGAATGCGCGTTTGCACCCTGAAAAAAAAAAAAATCTGTGCTGTTTGCAAAAATGCAGACATGTGTAGAGACCCAGTGGAGATTAAAAAAAAAAAAAAAGCGCTAGCTCTGCAATGCAGGATCTGCGAAGTTTTGGTTCCGTGAGGAAATGTGGGTCGTGCTCATTTCATTTGCTTGTTCCTGCTAACCTACTGTCCGCCTGACTCCAGCACAGTCTCACATCTCAGCAAGAGGCTCCGCTGCTTAGAAACAGGGTCACGGGCAGGGGGCTGGGGCGGAGGGCTGGAGGTAGGGGTCCGGGGTTAGAGCGCCGAGAGAAGGATTCCGTGGGGCGGGGAGGGCCAGGCGGGTGGGAGGGGACGTTTCCAGGAGGCATGGAGGCTGAACTAGTGTTTTGCACCCGTGTTTGTTCTCCAGCTGGACCGGGGCTAGTGTGAACTTCCTCCAGATCTCCGCCCCCCTCTCCCCACCCTACCCTCAGCTCCTCCCTATCCCCAGTTGGCAAAAGGACTTTCTCCTTCCTGTCCACCAACTCTACAGACCACTGATACAGAAAGAAACCTTGCTTTGTGTCCCTGACCCTGTAAATCCCTGAACTCTCCTTGTTTTAATCCTGGAATGGGCGCTTGCTGTGTCTCTGTGTGGTGTCCTCCTTCCTACAAAGAGGGGACAAGGCAGCTCTATTTGGGGGAGCCAGACTGCAGGAAAACCAAGTCTTGGCTACAGGCTGACATTAGCACATGAGCTCCAGGGCTGGCTGTGGCCATTCTGCGCTCTTGGCTTGGGGAGGCCTTTTGTTCTTCTGGGACCTAGGGCTCTGGGTTATATAAACGCCTAGGGGGTGCCTGGGAGGAGACTATGCCTGGGGAAACCATGTTTCTTTCCTTGGTGTTTGCTCCGCTGGTGGCTCAGGAGAGACAAAAGGAGGCAGTAGAAAGAGAAAGAGCCAGGAGAGGAGCAGAAGGGCACCCAGTGCCCTTCACTCCTTCCCCATCTTTCCTCCTGTTTCTCTGGCCAGCAGAGGACAGGGCCGAGGGTGTTTGTGCCGGCTCAAGGCTCACGCGGGCTGCCCGGGTCACATGGGCTGGGCATGTGCAGCCTGCTCCATTTCTACCACAACAACTCGCTCATAAACAGCCCGGCTGCTGCTGGCGGTGGCGGCAGAGACATGTGCAAGCGAGGGGGTGGGGCACGTGGCCCTGCCCGAGCCAAGGAAGGCGCTCGCTCAGCACTGCCTCTCCCCTCCCCACACTGGGGCTGCCTCACCACAGGAAATTCCTAGTGCTCCCTTGCTGCTGCAAAACATGTTTTTGGGAAGTGACTTTCAATAAGGATGGAGTTAATGGACTATTTAAAAAGAGATAGAACAGGTAATTAGTCTGAGACCAACTTCTGCTCATCCTTGCCCTTCCTTAGATCCCTGTAGTCCTCGGGGTAGAGGGCTGAGCAGGAGTCACGTTGTTTCCAAGTCTTACCTGCTACTTCCTCCTAAACTATATAAAATTGGAACCAGCCAGGTATCCAGGAGAGCCTTGGGGTGAGGGGCTGGGGACCCCTAAGACTAAGACTGTGGTCTCAGGATTAGTAGCAGGGTCAGCATCACCTGGGAGCCTACTACAAATGTAAATTCTCAGGTCCCATTGAGTCCAGCAGCGGAGCCCAGCAACCTCAGCCTGAAGGGTTCCTCCAGGTGATCTTGATGTCTGCTGAAGTCTGAGAATCATCTGTGCCCTGGCAATCAATCAGTCCCGTAAGAGGACCCAGCCCAAAATCTAGGGAGTCCACCTTCCCCTTTTGTGCTGCTTCCTCTCAAAGTCTGGCCAGAGAGCATAACCAGATAGTTAGACTCAGCATAAAAAGCATTTATTGAATGCTTACTGTGTGCAAAGATTCTGGAAATGAGGGCAAACGAGTAGTGGGGAGATGAAAGGCCAAGGTTTGAAAGGGGAAGGGTGTGGGGTGGGAGGGGAGAATAAGGGGAAGAGAAGACTCCGGTTGTAATTGTTTATCCTTTCTCCATCTTACCTACTTTTCTTCCTGCCCTGAGGCTCCTATTAGAGCAACTGATCGGGGTTTAAATAGTTTTGAGGTTGGTCCCTTGTCTATTTTTGCTAGCCGTGGGGATCCCAGGCTAGTTGAGCCATAGGCCCTCGACTCCCCGTACACAACTAAAAGAATACGAGCAACGTGTACTTGCGTGCGCGCACGCTCCCTGGGATCTCAGAGGCAGGGGTGGGGAGAGCCGAGAATAGGAATGAGGTCCCAGTGGGTTGGAAGTACCCCCACAAAATGAATTTAACAGATAACAAGCAGGAAAAGTCTTTCAATGGGGGAGGGTGTGGACAATCCTGGCCTATTCCAGCTTCCTGAGATCCAGAAACTGTGCCCAGAAGAAGCAGAGGGTCTCTAAGGCAATCACAGAGACTCCTGAGAATGAAATCTGGGCCTGGGGAGCAAAGTGCCTGGAGAACTGAGGGGGTGGGGATCAGAAGGGTTCCCTGACACAAGCAAATAGAACAAGGGTGAGGGTAGAGGGGGGACGTTGGTGGGCTTGGAAGGGGTTAGAGGAAGCCAGGGATGGGAGCCTTGCTCAGCCCCTCTCCTCTGGCCTTCCCCCCTCCATCACACGCAGCCTCCCGGAAGCACAGCTCCCCTTACTGCCTCAGACGTGACCAGTTGACTCGTGGCCTCTCTGTGCTTCATTTTTTGAGGAATATGCTCTCCTCTGATTCTCATAATGCCCTTTCTTTTGCTTCTCTGCAAGGTTTACTCTCTGCCTAAAAGGCTCTGGGCTCAAGGAGCAGACAATCCTCCCTGCAGGCTCAGCTGCAGTGACCTACATCAGCTCTCCCCAGGCCCTGGGTGTGGGGGCTGAGGTTTCAAGATAGGAACTTGGGAATCTGGCACAGGTCTATAGATGATGACGTCAGGAAGACAGGCTGCAAAAGTGTTATAGACCAGAAAGAGTTTGTCTACCCGGCACCAGCACAGCCGAATACTAAACGTTGAGAATTACAGAGGAGAAATATTGGCTATGTTATTGATGAATGGTGCCACCCAGCAGAAAGGGGAGCTAATGCTCAACAAATGGCATGTAGGTTACAGATCATATAGGGCAAAATCACAAGACACTGTGGGTTAGGAGTGGTCCTGGGGCTGACTGGTAAAGGTAAAGGCGAGGTAAAGGTAATAAATCATTTCTTCAGATCTTAAGGACTGTTCTGACGTCTTTTCCAGTGTCCCTCTGTTCAGTTTCATGGGAAAGCAGCCAGGAGATAGTTCCACCTTAGAGGTCAGGAACTGAAACGTAACTTACTTAGGTCAAGATGTTATCTTCAGCCTGCCAGAGGTTCTGACTGTGTGATCCTTGCTCAGGCCTGGGCTACTGTGCCTGGGGGCTGCTGGTTATTCAGGGAAAAGGCTAGGTCTGGGGTGGGAAGGGAGGGGAAGGGGAGAGGGAGAGAGAGAGAGGGAGAGGGAGGATTTCTAGGATTTAAAACTAATGAATCATAAGGACCCTCAGTTACAAAAGTGGCCAGGAAGGAACGGTGAGGCAGGGGGCGCCACAGGACTGAGTTTTCACCTGGTCACTTGTAGATGATACCAGAAGACTCTCTTACCCCCAAATGCAGAAACATTTCTGAGCACAACCCCTTGGATTGTGCCAGAGGTCTCGGACAGGCCTGATCTCCGTTCATTAGATTTGGGAGTGGTTTCTGCTGCTCCTCATTCTTGCTGAATCTACCCCAGTCTGCTGCAGCTAGCTGGGAAGATTTCCTTGGGCTTGATATGGACCAATGAGTTCAGATTTCAGTTGACTTATTTCAGGAAAATGGAGGCTAAGTAGAGGTGGTCAGATGTGCAGAAATCCATTCCCAGGCTTTACTATATAAAGACGCATGTACTCCCTTAGACCCACGTGTTCTGAGAAGGATCCACAAGGAACCCCAGAAACAAATTACCATTTGTAAACCCCTCACCTCCGGGCCCTGGCAGCTGAACCTCTCCTTCTAGCTACAGGCCTTCTGGAACAGGGAAGTCAGGTTCTGAAATAGGTGCTTCCTCTCTCTCACTGTGAACCACAGTGTTTAGGATGCCCACTGCCTCCAGATTGTGGATGTTTTGCCCTGGCAAGGAGATCCTATTGTGGGGGTAAGGAAATTAGGTGGTGGTGACAGAGAATGATAGATGAGCCTTTTGAGAGAGACAGACAGACAGAGAGAGAAAAAATGAATGAGCTCCAGCTGGTGAGCAAAGGGTGGCACTCCCATCCAAAGGGCTTCCCCTCAGCCAAGCCCCACCCCAAAGCCCAGGAAGTCCACAGCTTGGCACCCAGCCAGAATGAGAGCATTTCTCAGGACTCTGACAGGCTGGGGGGATGGTGGTGGTGTTCCCACCGCGAGGATGGGGGGAGGGGAAGGAAACGCGCAGGGGAGGAAATGGCCAGAGAAGAGGGTAAGAGGTAGGGAGCTGATTCTCTGAGCCACGAGTCTCTTTTCGAGAGAGCGGAGGCTGAATGCTTCCCAACCGCCGCAAGAAAGAGCTGCCCTTTCAGAGCAGGTGACCCCTAGGTCACCTCTCTGCTCTCAGGGTCATTACTGACGTCCCACACTGTCCTCTAGAGATTGTCTCTCTCCCTCCCTTACTCTGGGGCGGTGGTTGAAGTTGAGCTCGGGAGCCCCCGAGTGGTGAATATCTGGAACTGCAGCTGGGCTGAGGGAGAATCCCTTCGGGTCTCCCTCGTAGTCTCTCTACCAGGGCCCCTTCCTTTCCTCCCCAAGGCCCAGAACTCTGGAAATAGCACCTGATAATGGGAGCGCTGACAGATGGCTGAGTTTCAGGAAAGCAAGTGTCTTCCCTAGTCCTTAACGTTCTAGCTTGATTGTTTTTGAGTTGGTTCCCTGGAAAATAGGACACTATTTCCCTATTCGCCCTAGAACTCCTCCCATTCCCTTCCACAAATGTGGAACATACCCAGAGGTAGCATGCTTCTTGGCTTCAATGAGTTCCCCTCCTTGGACCCCAAGATTTGTTGCTCTTGGGCTAGCTACTATTCATGACTTCTATGATTTTGGAGGGACAAATGGCCCCAGGGATCGATCTAGTTTTAAATCCCTTCCCTACCCTTCCTTCTCTGACCACATCCTGATACACAATTCTCTCCCAGTCAGCTTCTGACCACATACCTTCCATCACCCCAATTCCCTTCCCAGTCTCCTAACTTCACATGTCCTGTGGGTAAAAGAAGTGCGGAGGAAAATGGAGAAACCCTAGGTCAGAATTTTTCCCAAGGAAACCAGTTCCCTCTGTTTTGCTTCACTTGACCTATTTTCTAGCTTTCTCTGGTCCGTCCCCTCTTTCTGCGCATCAAGCCTTCCCACTGGACTGATGTTTGCTGTCCTGCCCACTCCCCCTTCCTCTGACACAATCTCCTGGGGTTCTTTCCATTCAGGGCAAATGTTCCCAAAGCTGAGAGGAGACTCTGTTTTGGAAATAATTTATGTCAGCTTCAGGAGTAAGAGCCCATAGAGGGAGAACTACTTTGTATTGTTGGGGGAAGGGGGAGTAGTTAAGGAGGCAAGAAAAGCAGGACACCCACCCTAGAAGAGGCCATGTTCCAGCCCTCCAGCCCCTAACTAAAGAACTCTTGGTTTCTTGTCTGGTGTTTGAGGATCTCGGAGAACTCGACCAACATCGTGAAGAACTCTAGGGGAATTGAAGGTAGAGTAGAGGTAACTAAGTTTGCAAGTAGGGGTTAACAGTTTATCCAACTATACCCCCAAAGTAGTTTTCTTTTCTTCTTCTTCTTTTTTAAATTGATTTTAGAGAAAGGAAGGGTGGGGGTGGAGAGAGACATTGATTTGTTGGCCCCCTTTTAAAAAAAGATTTTTTTTTTTATTTTTAGAGAGAGGGGAAGGGAAGGAGAAAGAGAGGGAGGGAAACATCAATGTGTGAGTGATATATCCATTGGTTGTCTCTTGCACGCCCCTACCTGGGAACCTGGCCTGCAACCCAGGCATATGCCCTGACCAGAATCAAACCCGAGGCCTTTCGGTTCACAGGCAGGCACTCAATCAGCTGAGCCACACCAGCCAGGGCTGCTGTCCCCCTTATTCATGCATTTATTGGTTGATTCTTATATGTGTCCTGACTGGGAATGGAACCCATAATCTTGGAGGATCTGGACAAGCTCTAACCAACTGTGTTTCCCTTCTAGAACCAAAGTAGTTTTCTTTGATGATCTCCCTTCTCTTGAATTTGTCTCATTTTTTGTGTAATCCTTCATGTTACTGAGCACGGAACTATGTGGATATGAAATCATTTTAAGCAGAAGCAGCCACATTCCCCCTATTGTACTCCAGCCCTCAATCAAATTCATCTCTTCCCCAGGCTGCTGCCCCACACTCACCCTGAAGGGGGCACTTCTGTTCAGTCGTTAGTTGGTGCCAGCAAAAAAGCCGCCCCAGGAAGGAAACACAATTGATCACGTGTCGGGGGTGGGGGGTTCTCGCAGGGGTTGCTGGGACAGGGAAGGGAGGTCCACGTGGAGTGGGTGGGGCTCACTGAAAGTTTTGGCGGGGCTGGTGGAGGAAGAAAAATGGCCAGATTCGAGTTGTGATTTTAAAAAATAAAGAAGCAGCAGGGAGGGTGTGCCCTGCCCTCGGAGAGGCCTACCAGAGGGGAGTAGGGGAGCGGCACGTGAGCCTGCTGCTGGTGGATGCCTGGGATGCAGGACACAGTGTCTGCGAGAAAGAGTTCTGGAGTAGGGACGAGCTTCGGAGCCGGAAACCTCTGTGGCTCCTTCCCCATCCCCCACCCTCCCGGAGAAGGGAAAAGCGGCCTCTCCACCCATGGTCTTATTTCAGTGCCATGTAGGGTTGGGCGAATGCCAGCCACGCAACCCAGTCTTTATTTACCTTTCCAAGAGTCTCAGGAAGCCGCCCAGATGAATCCTCTCTACCTGGGGAAGAAGCCAAAACAAGCCTCCTCTTTTCACTACCCAGTTCTGCCCCACTGTTAGCAGGAAAACACATCTTCATACGGTCTCTGAGCCGGAAGGAGCCTTAAAAATGTTCTAGTTCAATTTTCTTTTCGGGCTGGGGAGACCAAGACCCAGACAGGTAACAGAAGGGCTTGCAACATGGTCTTTGCACCCAGTAGGCATTCTCGTGAAAGAAAGGTAATTCCACTGTTCCAGATATAGAGGAACGGTGAAAGTGGCTTTATCTCCATCAGCGCCCTTAGCCGGAGGGCAAAAGGCAATGATCATTATGTCATTAGAGATAAAACAGGCCGAAAACTTCGGGACTTGCCTTATGGGCCCTGCCAGTTTCCTAGGCTCCCTCACGGCAAGCAGCTCCTTTTCCCCTCTTGGCGTTTTACTCTGGCCTATCTAGTGTTCCTGTCTCTCTTAGTTCAGGGATTACCACATCTTAAAATCTAACGGTTTGGAAACGAGATTTGCTCCCCTTCCTGGAAGAGCCTCTGGTCCCAGGTTTCAGTTTTCTGGTGGATCTTCCACCTCATCCTGTGAATAGAGATCAGGAAGATTAGACTTCCAATCCCCAAATTCCAGCCTTTTGACTTTAGGGAGAGAAGCATGTTTACTTCATCTGGAGCAGCGAAATCCTAGACTTTGGATTTCAGACCTGCAAAGTTTCCAGAAAAAATAAAAAATGAGGGACTGATAAAATCACCAGCTTTTTATTTTGCCAAGTAAGGACATTAAAAAACTACTGGCACTAGTTGCTACTTATTATCACCATAATTTCACAAAAGAAAGTACATTTTAACGCACACAAAGTGGGAAGCATGTACACTTGGACACACTTCTTGGACACCAGTTCTAGGCCACCCTGCATTGACTTACATGGGTACGATACAGTGCCACTACCCCCAGCCCCCCGCCAGAACATTTTGTTGAAGATTGGCTCCAGTTTGGTCTATTGGTCTTTTGGCCAGTAGTAGGCAAACTACAGCCTGAGTACCAAATCCAGCCCAATGCCCATTTTTGTATGTGCCACAAGCTAAGAATAAGTTCAGAATGTTTAAATAGCTGTAAAATCTAGAATATTTCATGACACATGAAAATTATATGAAATCCAAATTTCTGTGCTCCTAAATACAATTTTATGATGGTGATTGCTGCTTGGTCTCACACCAGAGCCTTTGCTTATAACCGCTGAGTCTCCCACCTGTCATTCCCTCTACTGGGTTGGCCAAAAATTTCGTGTAGTTTTTTTCCATACTATGGCTCTAGTAGTGCTCAGCTGCTTTTAACTTCATTCCAAAAAAATCCTGTTAGATTGTATTGTGACAGCTGTCAAATGCATTTGCGTGCATTTTTAAAAAAACATCAAAATTGGTGAATTTGTGTGCAGCCATTTTAATATTGAAGATGGAAGAAAATACACAGTATTTTTTTGCATATTATGCTTTATTATTTCAAGAAAGGTAAAAACCAACTGAAACACAAAGAAAGGTTTGTGTAGTGTATGGAGTGTTCTGACTAACTGAGCATGTCAAAAGTGGTTTGTGCCCTGGCTGGTGTGGCTCAGTGGATTGAGCACCGGCCTGCAAACCAAAAGGTTGCCAGTTTGACTCCCAGTCAGAGCACATGCCTGGGTAGTGGGTTAGGTCCCCGTTTGGGGGTGTGTGAGAGGCAACCAATGGACATCTCTTGCACCAACGTTTCTCTCTGTCTCCCTCCCTTCCCCTTTCTCTAAAAATAAATAAAATCTTAAAAAAAAAAGTGGTTTGCAAAGTTTCTTGGTACTATTGACATTTTTGGCCAAATAATTCTCTGCTGTGGGGCTGTCTTATGGATTGGAAGATGTTTAGCAGCACCCCTGACCTCTACCCACTAGAAGGCAATAGTGGGAGATAGCGGACATACTCAAAATGTCCAAATCTGGGGGGAGGGGGGAGGGGAGGGAGAGGATGCAAATAGCTGTAATTGAACAACAATAAAGTAATAAAAAAAATAAATAAATACCTTTGATTAATTGGGGAAAAAAATGTCCAAATCAATAAAGTTATTGGTGAAAATGAAATGTTTTTTATTTCATGGGAAAAACTAAATGGACTTTTTGGCCAACCCAATATGACTGTCACTCTCAACCAAGATAAAAGTCAAGGATAGATGCTTTCTCCTATTATAACTAAGCAGCTCATTTACTGAATATTAAATGCCTACTCTGCCACGTACGGTTCTAAGTGCTGAGGATACAGCAGTGAACAAACATGAAACTTAACATTCTAGTGGGACAGGACAATAAACGAGGTAAATTACACGTTAGATATTAGTAAGTACTATGAATGAAAATAAAGGTGCCCTCTCCCTCCTGGGGAGCATACGCACTCCTCTCCCTTCTCCTCCTTTCCCAACAGGCCTGCACCTCCGAAACTTTTAAGGGACCTCACAAGAGAACAATGAGCGGTGACAATTGCAGGCCTGAGCTCATCCTGGAACATGTCTCCAAGGCTCCCTTTTCTAGAACATTTCTAGACACAAAGCAGCCCCACCTAGGCTCTCCTGTTGCGTCTTCCATCCTAGACCCTTCTTTGTTTCATTGTCCCCATTTTAATAAATGTCCTCTCAGAATCCAAAGTAAAACAAAGTAGAATGAGAGGGATTTTGGAAGGGGGTTGTGAGTTTACGTAGGGTAGCCGGAGAAGATCTGATGTAAATATATTTAGAATGAGAAAAGAAGGCACCTGGATATCTTAATTAGTGATCTAGGTGAAAGGATCTAAGCAGAAGCATGCCAAGTGTTTGAAAAACAGCTAAGAGGTATATGTTTGGGGCGGGGGGTTGTGGAGGAAAGCAGTAGGAGTGGAAGTCAGTGAGCAGTACCAGGGGGCCACGTCTTATGTAGGCCATAATAATTTTATTTTCACTTCAAGTAGATGGGAAACCATTAATTTACAGTAGAGAAAAAACATGATCTCACTCAGGATCACTATGGCTGTTGTGTTGAGAACAGATTTAAGTAGGGGAAGGCAGGAAGGCAAAGGTTGTAAGTGAGATTAATTACAAGGTTACTGCAATAAAAAAAAAAAAAAATGAGCCCTGGCTGGTGTAGCTCAGTGGATTGCGCGCAGGCTGTGAACCAAAGGGTCGCTGGTTTGATTCCCAGTCAGGGCACATGCCTGGGTTGCAGGCCAGGTCCCCAGCAGGGCCACAGGAGATGCAACCACACATTGATGTTTCTCTCCATCTCTTTCTCCCTCCATTCCCTTCTGTCTAAAAATAAATAAATAAAATCTTAAAAAAAAAAATGAGATGGGTACGGCTTAGACCAAGGTTGTGGAGGTGTTATGAAGGTATGGGATTCTGGATATATATTTTGAAGACTGATTGGACATAGATGAGACGGGAGAGGAAGGCTGAAGAAAAAGCAGGATTTTGGTGGGGGAAATTCAAGAATGTGATTTTAGATGTAAGTTTGAAATGCCTATTACACACCTAGGTGGATATGTCTCCTAGGTAGTTGGATATACAATTTTTAAAAATATTTTATTTATTTTTAGAGAGAGGGAAAATGAGGAGGAGAGGGAAGGAAACATCAATGTGTGGTTGCCCATTATGCGCCCCCTACTGGTGACCTGGCCTGCAACCCAGACATGCGCCCTGACTGGTAATGGAACCAGTGACCTGTTGGTTCCCCTCAGGCACACAATCCACTGAGCCACATCAGCCAGGGCTGGATATACAATTTTGGAGTTAGGAAGAAGATACACATTTGGGAGTTGTCAGTGTATAGATGGTGTTGAAAGTCTTGATAATGGAAGAGATCACCATATGAGATCACCTCCCGCCACATCCCCCGTCATTGGTACCCCTAACCCCAATACTTCCCTTGCACATCTGAGGCCACAGAATATGGTGGAAGAGGACTGGCGCTGTCTCGGCTTCTTAATACACGCACACGCATTTGTTTCAGTTTCCAGTGCTTCATGCTTTGGGCCCACAAGGCAAAGACATAGTTTTAATTAGAGGTTTCACATTAAGCCAAGAATGTTAGTCATCTTCATTTCCATATGGATTGAAAACATATATATATATATATTTCGGCAGAAAAGAGAAACAACCAATTAAAACTACTTAAAACTTTTTCCACGAGGAATTCTGTGGGGACTTACTGGCTAAAGTTACCTGGAAATGAGACATACACACACACAATGAACACAGAGATTGGAAGAAGTGCTCAGCATAGCGGAATATCCTAAAGTATTCCTATTGCCAGTTAAAAAAAAATCCCTTCTGACTTCCTTTGCTTCAACCGTTCACGAACCTCCAAATTCTAGAAGATGCTAGAAATGACAAGAAGGCCGGGGAGATGGCCATGGGGAAAGAACTGCTGGTAATTGGCAATACTCGCTCAAGGGAGGTTGTGGCAAAGTCCCTCGGCAGCAGACATCACGCATTTTCCCCACTCTGGGAACCAGAGGTTCTTCGTTTCTAGTGTGGAACCCTCGCGGAGCTGCTGGGGGGTGGAGGGGGTGGCGGGGTCGGAATTCTACCCCTGGGAAACACCCACAGGCTCCAAGAGGAGCCTGAATCCTGACGCTGGTCCAGCAGGTTTGCAGGGCTGCGGGGGCCGCTGGTCCGGGGAACGGGCCGCCCAGCGCAGGCTGGGTGCGTGGGGCGATGGGTGCAAGTCCACGAAGGGCGTCTCTGCCTCCCGCAGCCCCCTTCCTTCCTCTCAACTCCATTCTCTCGCCTCCTTGTTCCTTTGGAGCCTCCGCGTTCCCCATCCACCGTCGCAGCCCTCGCCCTTTCTTCCCTCCCCCGGCAGCCCACCTTCACCCCGCTCCTCCGCGGCCTCCCGGGTCCTCGCCCCTGATCCCCGGCCTCCCCTCGCCTGCCCCGGCGGCCCCTCCCCGCCCCCCTCGCCGCGGCGGGGGCCCCTTTCACAATAGCGCGGCCCGCCTCCCTCCTCTCCGCTCGGGGTTCACTCCCGCCCGCTGCCCTCGCGGCGCATGCGCCCTCCGGTCAGCGGCGGCTGCGGCTGTGGCGGCCACGAGCGGCTCCGTTTTTTTAAAGGGAAACGCTGAGGCGCCGGGGGTGACTGTGGGGGAGGGGACCCCGAGCCGCGGAGACCCCCGGGGGAGGTGACAGACCCCCCTCCCGGAGTAGGAGGGCTTTGGGCGGGCCCATTCCTCCCACCCCCTCCTGAGGAGGAGCGGGGGGAAATGGAGGCTCGGGGCGGCTGAGGCGAGCTCCGGGGCGGGGGGCCGGGGCGGGGAAGGGGGGGTGCGGGGTGGGGAGACGAGGCGGGCCCGGCCGGGCCAGGGGGGGCCGAGGCGAGCTCCGGGGATGAGCTCGGGGGCGGCTGGGCGCGAGCTCCTGCCTCTGAGGCGAAGGCGGCGGCGGCGGCAGCAGAGGCGGCGGCGAGGCCCCCATGGGCCGGCGGCGGGCCTCAGCCGCGGCCTCCACTTCGCCGCGTGCCGGCGGGATGGCGCCCGCGCCCCGGAGGAGCCGCGTTAGCCGAGGCCTGCTGCCGCGCTGCTGAGGCGAGCCCGCCAAACTCCCCTCCCCCCCTCCGTCCTCGACCCCCCGCACCTCGCCCCCTCCCCGCCCCCTCCTCAGTCTCGGTTCCCGGCGCCGCTCCGGACCACTATGACCATGAGATCCGCAGTGTTCAAGGCGGCCGCGGCCCCTGCCGGCGGCAACCCCGAGCAGCGACTGGACTACGAGCGGGCTGCGGCGCTGGGCGGGCCCGAGGACGAGCCCGGGGCGGCCGAAGCCCACTTCCTCCCCCGGCACCGTAAGCTCAAGGAGCCGGGGCCCCCGCTGGCCTCCTCCCAGGGCGGGAGCCCCGCGCCCTCTCCGGCCGGCTGCGGCGGCAAGGGCCGGGGCTTGCTCCTCCCGGCCGGGGCGGCCCCCGGGCAGCAGGAAGAGAGCTGGGGCGGCTCGGTGCCCTTGCCCTGTCCGCCCCCGGCCACCAAACAAGCCGGCGTTGGGGGGGAGCCAGCGGCGGCCGGAGCCGGCTGCAGTCCTCGACCCAAGTATCAGGCGGTGCTGCCCATTCAGACGGGCTCTCTCGTGGCGGCGGCCAAAGAGCCTACGCCCTGGGCTGGGGACAAGGGTGGGGCGGCTCCCCCGGCCGCCACCGCCTCGGACTCGGCGGGACCCCCACCACTACCTCTGCCCGGGCCGCCGCCCCTCGCGCCCACCGCCACCGCCGGGACCCTGGCGGCCAGCGAGGGCAGATGGAAGAGTATGAGGAAGAGCCCTCTCGGCGGCGGCGGCGGCTCGGGAGCCTCCAGCCAGGCCGCCTGCCTCAAACAGATACTTCTGCTGCAATTGGACCTCATCGAGCAGCAGCAGCAGCAGCTGCAAGCGAAGGAAAAGGAGATCGAGGAGCTGAAGTCGGAGAGAGACACGGTACGGGAGGGGTTAATCGGCGTTCGGGCCGAGGGGCGCGTTGTGCGCATGCTCAGGGGAAGGGGGCTGTAGGAGGTTAAGGTCTCCCTGGGTTAGGGGTAAGGAGGCTGGCCACCAGCGAAGGAGTACCTTAGGTGCCGGCTCCTTGGGAGCCCGGCTCCCAGACACGTTGGGTTGGAGGGAAGGGTTAAAGGGCACCCTCCCAGGGGGGTGGGAGGGGTGGGAAGGTTGCAGGTGCCAAAAGGGTTAATTTAAAATGACAGCTCCAGACTTAGGGGAAAGATGTGTAGAGTGGGGAAAAGACCTGGTTTGTGAGGGGTTGAAAATGGAAAGGTGGGGTGAAGACGTGGTGGGTTTATGCAGGGGTGAAGTTAAAGAGCTTTTGTGTTAGACATGCATTCTGGAGGAGAGGACAGCAGCTGTTGCTCTCAACACTGCTGTAGCATCTTTGCATAGAAGAGTGGTAGGCCTTTTCATTGGCAGAGGGGTAGAGGTGATTCACAGTGGAATCCTGTTTTAGTTTTCTTCTGTGATGTTAAGAGAATGGCTGCTTCTGATTTCAGACAGTTTTTAATAGGAATCTGTTCTAAAACCTGACCCACTGACCAGCTCTCGTGTATCAGAATGGCGTTGAGAGGCTGGAAGATTTTAAGGCACCAGGGGAAAGTAAGCTTATTAAATGTGTCAAGTAGAACCCTCTCCCTCCCCCCAAAACCCTCTATATTTTAGAATCTTAAGGTAGTAGGGAAGTCATTTATTATTTCTTTGTACTTCTGAGCAGCATGACTATTGGCTTGTTTTTACTGCAGCAGTAGTTAAGGGCACCTTATGTGTTGAAACATATTCCTTCAGATATCAGGAAAGCTGTGGTGATGGGGTATTACTGTGCTAGCATACCTTAGAGCTGCCTAAAAATAAACATGGTTTCTACAATTGTGTTAAGGTTGCAGCAGCCTCTCTTCCCCTCTCTCCCCCTCTCCCCCCCTCTCCCTCCCTGCCTCTCTCTCTCCCTCCCCCTCCCTCTCCCTCTCTCCCCCCCTCTCTCCTCTCTCTCCCTCTCCCTTCATGGTTTGTGCCAAGGGCTGAGCAAGGGAGCAGAGGGCTATTCGTTTTGTCTGCTCTCCAAATGAATCGCATCAGGCAATGGCTGTTTTATTGGAGAATGCATTCTGCAAGGTGGAATGGGAGCTGGGGCAGGTCTCATTTAAAATATCTCATGGTGTTGATTTGTGGAAGTTACTCAACATGGAGGTGGCACCGCTCAGCTACTGTACTGCAGTCTAGGGGTGTGATGGTACTGTAATTACAACACAGCATCTCCTTACATTGGAGGGGGGTGTGGGAGAAGAAATTAAGGCAATGTCACCCACAAACCATGGTTAAGTAATGTTAAGGCTGCGAATCAAAACAGAAGGAGGTGAAACGAGAGTATGGTGTAGAGGGGGGCTCTCTCCTGATTGTGGAGGTTTATACTCAGGTCCTGAGGTAGTGGCCTCTTTGCCGATTTTCCTAGGCAGGAAAAGTGGGGTGAGTTGAGGATAGAGTGTCAGCCTGAACTTGGCATTCACGGCTTCTGTTGTGTATTGCAGTCTTAGTGTTGCTTAAGCTTGTTTCTCTTATTCCAGTTGTTTGGCCTCTACCGAAATCTGTGCAGCTGAATAGATGTAACAGAGGCAACATTAATATCACTGTCTAACCCCCCAAAAATTATTCTTATAGGGTATAAGTAGCACGGTTGGCACCTTTTCTCCGAACATTTAAATGTGCAGTTTTCAATGGTAATAGACATCCATTTTCTGTTTGATTATGTAGTTTCCCTTTATTTTTTTATTTATTTTTTTAAAGATTTTATTTATTTATTTTCAGAGAGAGGAGAAGGGAGGGAGAAAGAGCAATGTATGGTTGCCTCTCACATGGTCCTCACTGGGGACCTGGCCCGCAACCCAGGCATGTGCCCCAACTGGGAATCAAACCGGGACTCTCTGGTTCCCAGCCCTCACTCAATCCACTGAGCTACACCAGCCGGGCTGTAGTTTCCCTTTAGAGTTAAAAGACTTTAGTTTTAGTCAGTATTCAGATAAATAGATATAATTTTCTTCCGTTATCTCAAGTGCAAAGCAGCAAGGCAATATGCATACTTCATCATAGATGGGATTTAGGGGTAATAGCTTCTATTATAATTCTTCAAAATTGAGTGTTCATTGTTTAGGTGACAGCCCCCCATGCCAGGCCCCTTTCAAATAACAGTACAATCCCTTTTGGCACCGTGGCTGTGTGAGCTTTTAATTCCTTCTCAACATACGCTTTGGACTTTGCCCTTGTGTATAGCGTTTTGGCATGGAAGTAGAGAGGATAGGATTTGGAGAACACTAGGGTCTCCTTAGAGAACCTAAGGTTAATTCTGGAAACCAAGCTGACTTAGAGCCACATGGTTAGCAGTAGCAGAGACCTTGCCATTTAAAAGGCATGTTGTGGCCCCTCCCAATAAAGAGAATCTTCTTTCAGAAGAATGAACTACAAATTCCCCCATGTCCCTGCCCAATTAGGTTAGCCCCTAAAATTAAGCAGTGTACTTTGTCTTCTCTATTGTGTTTAAGGAAAACTTAAACTTATTTAGATTAATGTCTGCCTATTAAAAGTAAGTTCAATTATGGTTCATGGAAAGAGATAGAAGACCATACAGATTCCTAAATGGGACTACGTATCTGCACTTAATTTTTTGTTTTAAGTCTGCATTTTGCCACTCTCTTTTTAGCTTCTTGCTCGGATTGAACGTATGGAAAGGCGGATGCAGCTGGTAAAGAAGGATAACGAGAAAGAAAGGCATAAGCTGTTTCAGGGCTATGAAACTGAAGAGAGAGAGGAAACCGAGCTATCTGAGAAAATTAAACTGGAGTGCCAGCCAGAGCTTTCTGAGACATCCCAGACTCTGCCTCCCAAGCCTTTCTCATGTGGGCGGAGTGGAAAGGGACACAAAAGGTGTGCTGCTAACTTTGTTCTGCTGCTTGGCTGTGATGAGGACACTTGTTTCCAGTGACTGATAGTAGGGGTTTGGGACTTCAGAATTAGTTTTAATACAGTCATAGTCTGAATTACGAGGTCTTCTGTGCTGAGAAAGTATCTTGAGACATTCTCGTGCAGGCTATAAAAATCTGTTAGGAACATTTTGGTCACAGTAGTAATTACAGAATGCAGAGTACATCCTAAAGAGAATGGGCAACAAATGTGACAGCTGAGTTTCTTAAAGAAAACTATAGCAGTTCACTTCAAGTTAGGAAGTGTTAAATTCCTTCGTTGTGTTAGGCATCGGTGGATATAAAAAAATATAATCTAACTGTCCTTGGACTCAAAGAGATTAGCTGTGAGGATGGCATCAATTTTAAAAACTAAGAACTCAGCTGCAATAAAATAGACAGCAGTCAGACAAACTAAGTTTTGTAAGATTCAGGGATATTAAAGATTATTTTGAGTTAGAGTAGTGAAACTTTAAGGAGCAGGTGGATCTTGAAAAAGAAGTTTAAAATTTAGGTTGGTAAAAAGAAGATGGCATTCTAGGAATGCGGGGTGCTGGGAGAAATAGAGTGAACAGATAGCAAGAAAAAAATTGAGATTGTAACTAGCATGTTATAGGATGGGGATGTGGAATAAGAGACTGGTCTCTGATTGACAGGAATGGAATAAGCACCTAATATTAGCTAAAGGATCTTAAGTGAAATAGGGACCTTTTTAGGTGTAGTAGCCAATAGGATACTATAGAGGTTTTTAAGCATGGAAACTCACTTGTTCAACAGACATTTACTAAGGACCTATTACATATACTGTTAACCACAATGCTGTTTCTGCTCATGATTGCCAAATGAACCTAGATATTTAGATACCTTAATACAAGCTAGTTCTCTTGCCCCAAAGTGAAATCAAATCAGGTGTTATCCAAAAGTCAATGAATTGTATTATGTTTTCTTCCCTATCTAATAGGAAATCCCCATTTGGAAGTACAGAAAGAAAGATTCCTGTTAAAAAACTGGCTCCTGAATTTTCAAAAGTCAAAACAAAAACTCCTAAGCACTCTCCCATTAAAGAGGAGCCCTGTGGTTCCTTATCTGAAACTGTTTGTAAACGTGAATTGAGGAGCCAAGAAACTCCAGAAAAGACCCGGTCTTCAGTGGACACCCCGCCAAGACTCTCCACTCCCCAGAAGGGACCCAGCACCCATCCCAAGGAGAAAGCCTTCTCAAGTGAGATAGAAGATTTGCCGTACCTTTCCACCACAGAAATGTATTTGTGTCGTTGGCACCAGCCTCCCCCATCACCGTTACCATTACGGGAATCCTCTCCAAAGAAGGAGGAGACTGTAGCAAGTAAGGCATAGAGAACACTTGCTCTTATACCCTAGTGGTGGCGGTCAAGCTAACAAGTGTGAAAATGCCTTTGGCATTTTTTAAAAAGTGCAATCAATAAAGCAGAGTTCTGTCAAGAATGAGTAAGTTAACAGCCAGAGACAGACACTGTGCAGGCATTGCAAATAGATGGAATTACAGCAAAATGTGCTCAATGTATTTGCCTGCTTACAACACTGGGAGATGTGTTTGCCAGTAAGTTGCTCATCACAAGAGCACCAGACTTGGGGGTGTAATCTCCGGCAACTTGCATGCCCTCTGAAAGGGGTTTTCTGTGCTGTGACATGCATAGAACTTACACTTTGCCGTGCACGACTGTTCCTGCAATTGATATTGTGTGAAACCTGGGAGGGTGTGGCCTTTGGGTGTTCTCAGGGGCCAATGGTAATTTTTGGGTTGGGGAGCCAGTGTGGGGTGGGAAACTTTTCCTGGGCCTCCGCTCTTTAACTATATAAACATTCATCTGTATCTCTATGTCCCGGTCTGGGGGGTGGGCAGGAGGAATCTGCCAAAGACCAAACAGTCTTACTTTATCTTACTATACTTCACAAAGGTTCTAAATGTGAAGAGTTTACTTGGATTGCAGTAGCCCATTGGTTGTTCATATATTTAAATAAAATGGTCTACAAACTATTTTTCAAACAATAAGGACTATCTTGGGATATCTGAGCTGCTTGGGGAGGGTGTGGGGTGTGGGACCTTGGTCTTCATTCCCTTTTTTTCTTTATGGCTTCCACACAGAGATGCTCCCCTATCTCCTACATCATTCAGTAACTGCACCGTGCCTTCAATTGTGTGATGTTAGTGTGTGACAGTCACTCTGCGTGCTCTGGGGTGATGGTGGGTGAAGCCGTGGATAGAGCTGCAGCCCCACGTTTCTACCACTGTGTCTTGCCCCAGCAGGGATGGGGATGGGAATCCATTCCAATAAGATCAGTGCATTCTCTAGGTTTTGTTAGGCTGTTCTGGTGACAAAATTAAGTGGGAAAGATAGATTACTTTTCTTAATTATCTAAAATTCATTAGGGCTCACATTTGAGTACATGAAGTAGACCAGGATCCTGATCTAGGTTCAGGTTTTCTTGTTGGTTCAGTCAGTTGAACAGGTTCATCCTTAAGTTAACCTTCTTGCTGCCATGGCAATGCTGTGTAACCAGAGAAACCGTGAAGCAACTTCCCATCCGGGATTGGGAAATGGCTTGGTCCAGAGCTGTTCTGTGTGACTGGCTGTTTTTGAAAACCCTATCTGCCCTAGTACAGACAATTTGAAGCACCTCTGAGATTGTGGGCATAGCAGTACAGAAGGAGTCTGATTGGGGAGGGGGGCGGGATCCCAGCCCTTTGAGGAGCCTGAGTTGTGAATAACCTGCAAATCCTTATTCTTGATGCCCTGTCTCAAGAGGAAGTCTCAATGGCTTGTTCTAAGGAAGCCAAAGTCTTTGTGCATGTTGTTCAGGCGGGACCAGCGAGGTAGTTTGTTTGGAGGGAGGAGGGAGCTGTTTAAGAAGACTACATATGTAAGTTTTGAGAACACTGATCTTTTATTTGAAAAATAGGGTCAACTTTTACTCACCTGCCATGTTCTGAGTTTAAGGTTTGATATCCTTGGCCATCAACTGTTGCAGGGAAACCACCCTAAATAATGAAGAAAAGAAGTCGTCTCAGTGTAAAAAAAAAAGTGGTGGGCTTATTTTCTTTTCTTTTGTCTGTTGTTCCCTCTTCCCCTCCCCCAGAGAGAAATTCTCAAAAGAACAACTCAAAAAAAACCAAAATGGCTTCCTAGTGAGAACTTCAGTGATGATCCTTTCCTCCATTTTGGGTATGGGCTTTTTTTCTTTTTACACTGAGATGATTCTTCTCTCCTGCATTATTTAGGGTGTCTGATGCCATCAAGTGTTGCAGGAGAAACTTCAGTCTTGGCTGGTGAGTAGAATAGGAACTGTGCTGGCTGGGCCTGGGTGGGGGTCGGCGGGATGGTGGATGGTGGGGAGCTGCATTCCCCATCAGTTGGATGTGGGAGACTGAGACTCCTTGGTGCGATTCCACCGTAGACCTCAAAATGACTACACATTTCAGTTGTTTTTCAGGAACTGCAATAGCATCCATTATATGAATTGTCAGGTATTGGCTTAGGGCTTTTTTGTGATCCTGTGTTTGGCAGACTGCAATGGCATTTTAGGTTCTTTTATACCATAGCGAGGACACTGAATATGGCTTCAGGTGAGGCCATAGAATGGATTCCTATCACTTGGTAACTTTGTCTTACTGGGGATTGACTTCTTGTCCTAGTGAATAATAGGAGGGTTGTATGACCTTGGATTTAAGAGTGGTTCCACCCCTCCTTTTCTTTTTCTTTTTCTTTTTCTTTTTCTTTTTTTTTCTAGTTCCTTCTTGGAGGGACCACTCAGTAGAGCCTCTAAGGGACCCAAATCCTTCAGACCTTTTGGAGGTAGGTACCCAGGACCTGTCAGTGGAAGAGAGTGAAACAGTACCAATGCGGGTGTAACTTGAATATGTCATAATAACTGTATGGATGGATTAAATAAAATCTTAAAGCCAGAAGGTAACTTGAGAAATGACCCACTCCAACTCCTTTGTTGTGTAGATGAGAAAACTGAGGTCCAGAGTGGTTAAGTGATTTATTAAAAAATAAATAGTTTAGGGAGTGTTCAAAGCTAGATTTCATGTTAAGTAGAAAAGTTAGCATGTACCACCCCTCAGCAACAAAATGATATATTCCAAACTTACTTGACTCTTAAAAGGGTGATACTTATTTTAAACTCAGATTCTTGTAAAATATGGAGGTAGGGAGGGCTTATGACAGTTTCACAGGTTATTTCAGTTTGACGTGACTTTTTTTTTTTAAGATTTTATGTATTTATTTATTTTTAGAGAGGAGAAGGGAGGGAGAGAGGGAAACATCAATGTGTGGTTGCCTCTCGTGCACCCCACTGCTGGGGACCTGGCCCGCAACCCAGGCATGTGCCCTGACTGGGAATCCAACCGGAAACCCTTTGGTTCGCAGGCCGGCACTCAATCCACCGAGCTACACCAGCCAGGGCAGTTTGACGTGACTTTCACTTTGGAAAGTTATGGAAATGATTTTGAAAATTGGAGATTCTACAAGGGTGGGGGCAGGAGAAGGAAGGGGTATGTGTTTTGTTGATTCTGTTACCAGGAGGTTCCCATAATATCCATAGAACTTACAGACTCAGGTGGGACCTGAAGGTGAAAGATTTTACCTTCCTGGAAGCTGGAAATGAGTTAGTATATATGTATCATGTGGTGATAAATAGCTTATCAGCTGCTATTCTTTACACAGAACCTAGATGACAGTGTGTTTTCAAAGCGGCATGCAAAACTGGAGCTGGATGAGAAGAGAAGGAAAAGGTGAGGCTGGAGATGTTCATCCTGGGAACAGCTGAGCCCTGGGACTCCGACACCTCTCTCATCCATGCTGTGGAGAACCGTAGAGCTCTCAGCACTCTTAAATTACTGGCTTTCCAGTTGGTTGAATGTCTGTTTGAAGTGGAACTTGTAGGTAAAGCGTTTGGCCTTTTTCTTCCGGAATGCCCTTCCTCGGTTCTACTCTCTGTGGAACACCAACTCATGATTTGGACTGCTAGACCTGAACAGTCTTCCCTAACCAGGCAGGCAGGCAGTTCTCTTTAACATCTCCCACCTCCAGCCCATAGCCCCAGTCAAGAAGAATCAGCAAAGAACTTCCTAGCGTCTGGATTGTGTGAGTTGCTTTTATAGAGCAGTTTTCAATAATGTTGGGTTTGTTTGTTTTGTTTATCTGGTTTGTTTTTCCCAGATGGGATATTCAGAGGATCAGGGAACAAAGAATTTTACAGCGATTGCAGCTCAGAATGTATAAAAAGAAAGGAATTCAGGAATCTGAGCCTGAGGTTACCTCATTTTTCCCTGAGCCAGATGATGGTAAGTTTTGTCTATCTAAAAGTACATTTTTTTTTTTTTTTTTTTTTTAAGGAAAAAGAAAAGGGTATAAGGCTCATGGTTACAGCTTGCTCTGAATGAATAAACAATATGTTGGAGCAGGTATAGTTGCCAGACATTTCTCATCTATATCACTAACAAGCTTGCATTTGGCTTTCTTCCATAGTTGAAAGTTTGATGATTACTCCCTTCTTGCCTGTTGTAGCATTTGGACGACCGTTACCAAAATTAACTCCACAGTAAGTATGAAGGGTTCTTTTTCCCCTCACCTCTCAGGTAGTCAGCACTTCACCTCCCTTTTCAGATGCACGTAAGCCTAGATATAAGTGGAGCCAGTGGCTTAGGGATAGCCATGGTTCTTTGACAGAAGTGAGGCTACCTAGGTGACTGGTGTTTACAGTGATAAGATTCCCAATCCTGGAATTAGGAGGATTGCTTTTTATGTTAGAAATAGACTATTCAATCAGCTCAATAGCATATTATTTCTCTGGTTTGGAGACAGGAAAGGCATTCCAAACTTGGGACTTGGGAGTCAGGGCAGGGAGTGGTGAGGGACATTGTGTCTTTTTTGCAGTTACTGTCATGCTCCTACCGAATCCCTGTAGTCTTGGAAGTTGATTTCTTTATCCTTTTTTGCCAGCAATTTTGAGCTGCCCTGGTTGGATGAGCGTAGCCGATGCAGGTTGGAGATCCAGAAGAAGCAAACACCTCACCGGACTTGTAGGAAATAACTGTGCTGGCAAGAACCTTCTGTCTTCAGATAGTTGTAGCATGCCATTCCCAGAGTGGCAGAGACCTGTATATGTGACCTGTGTCCTTAACGTATATTATCATTCACTGATAATGCCCTCCCATACTCCCTTGATCTTGGTTTTGTTTTCATCACTCTGATTTCACAAAATCTCTTTCATTGGGCTAATTGTGAATTATAGAGGGTGATTGGGATATCTTTTCCTCTTTGGAGGAACTGAGCTCTCAAGCTAAATCTCTAGGATGGCAGATTTGGAAGCTTCCGGGATCTGCTTCTGTACATTTGCCTATGTTAAAGGGGTAAAAGGGCTCTTTCATTAGACTTGTGGAAGATAAAGCATCCCCTGCCTTTGGATCTGTGCTGCATGGCACTCTTCTTGCCCTGGTATACCCTTCCATATAGATTGAGTATAGTGGTTCTTACCCTATATGAAACAAAACGAAGAAAAACCTCACCATAAGCTTAAGGACTAGACGAGGAATAATAAGTGAAGTGATGAAGCAAGTCATCTTCACAGGGTAGAAGAGATTGGAGAGTTTGGTAGATAAATGTCTGAAAAGGCAGTTCTGCCTATGGCCATACCGCCCAGAACATGCCCGATCTCTACTGAAAAGATAGTTCTCTTAAAACTATTCTGTGATAAGGCCATGTGAGAAGGGGTGTTTGGCTGTGATTGTATTTTTAGTTAATGGGTAACTGAATTTCTTCCCCTACCCTTCAAAAAAATAACATTTTTGGAAAAGAGAATGGGGATGGTTAATTTTGGACAAGTTATGGCTCTAAATGAAAGCGGTTGGCATTTGGGGATGGCATGCCAGAACCTGTATAGATGTCCTTGTGTCCATCACTTCTCAAGTATTCCTTTGTTGGGCAATATCCTTTTAGCTGAGCTCTTGGTGATGGGATAGAGATTTAGGGAAGGTGGGAGGGTGTATGTGGAAATATGTGCTTCCTTTGGCTGGCAAATGTCTACATCTTGAAACAAACAGATGTACCTAATGAGCTTCTCTACTCACTTTGTAAAAACAGATTTGTATGTGTACCACCTTGGTCCACCACCACCACCACCACACACCCCCCTTTCGTTAAAAAAGGTCAGGACAGCACTCCAGGCCACTTTGGTCTCTGTAAGATCCCTGTAACTGTCTGGAAGGAAAAGAGAGCCAAGACCTCTGGTCTTAAATACACAGGAATTGCCTTTCTTTAGTCTTCAGGACTATTGTGTGAAAACAAGTAGGGGCCTAACCTCCTAGAAGATAGGGGCTTTTATTCTTGAAGAGAGTGTCCCCAGATTATTAGCACTTTTAGAGGAGAAGCCAAGGTATGTAGGGTGTGTGGCCGGCCCATCAGTGGAGCATGAGAGAATGGGATACCATTGTGGGAAGAAACGACAAGTTCCTCAGGGGCCTCCCACTGCTAAAGCTTTTGTGAGTTGTTGATCTGTGCTCCCTGAGTTTGACTTTTAAAAAGAATTATTCCGGCAGCACATGTAGTATTCTTGGATGAACTTGCTGCTCTTATTTCTCCTTTTGTGTGTGTGCGTGTGTGTGTGTGTGTGGCTTTGGGTTTTCATTTGTAACTCCATCTCTTAGGAGAGTGGACTCTCCACAAGGGAACCTGCTGTGAACTTCGTTGCAGCAAGAATGTAGAGAGAAATAGGACTTACTCCACTAGGGGCTCTTATCTCACACCTTAAGTAAAGGAAGATCTCTAGAAAAACTGGGCCAGATTGTCCACATTCTCCATCATTTTAACATGGCAAGTTGTTTGGCTTTCTTACTCTGACCTGTGTTGTTTCTTTAGAACGTGCCCAAGCAGAAAAAAGACCAGTCAGCGTCTCTTTACTTTGTTCCTTGATCCCTCTCAGTTTCTCCTTGATTTTCAGCATTTGTTGGATTCCTACTTTGGATATGGGTTAGCAAATTAACTTTTTCTTTGGGCCCTACCGAGGCGACTCCTCAGTTTCTGAACTTGAGCTAGACTAAGAAGAATCCATGAGGTGCTATCAGGCCAGACTTAAGTGGATTCTTTTTCTTTGGTTCTCTGTCTACCTAGAACCTCTTACTTTATTGTTCCCTCTTCTAGATTCTCCTTTGATTCGGATATGTTGAGGCTTGTTGATAAGGAGGTTGGAGAGTAGATTAGCAAAGTTCCGAGAATGAAATTACAGTGTGTTAGGGTGTGGGGGGAAAATTAGTCTTATTTTTTTCCTACATGGGGTACAACACTGTGAAATTCAATCTTCAACTGAAGGTCCTGCAGTTCTCTTAAAACATAGTTCTTTGTTTCTTTCTTTAACAAAGTTTAAGCTAGTGTTAATAAATTAAAAAGAAATTGCTTGTCTGTCCACTTCACCTTTGTTTTAAACCCATTTCATATTGTTGTCTGTGTTGTAATTCATACTTTTGATACCATTTCTGATGTGTAAAATTGGTTGTCTTGTAAATATCTTATAAAGAGTTCAATTGTAAATAAACTATTGTGGCTGTTAATTTTTGAACTCCTGCTTCGATTTATTTCATTGGGAAGCATCAAACAATTCTATTTGTAGATTTTTTTTTTTAAGATTTTTAAATTTATTTTTAGAGAGGTGAAGGGAGGAAGACAGAGGGGGAGAGAAATATCGGTGCCAGAGATGTCAAACGTTTGCCTCTCCCCCGCCCCCCACCTCCCCAACTGGGGACCTGGCCTGCAACCATGGCCTGTGTCCTGACTGGGACTCCCAACTGGTGACCCTTTGGCTCACAGGCCGGTGCTCAGTCCACTGAGCCACACCCTCCGGCGTACAATAATATATGATAATACAAGAATAAACTTTCGCGTACTCAGAACTCATAAACCTACTTTTGCAGCACCCTGTACACAGATTTCTTTTTCACTGCTGACAAATGCCTTGCCAAAATCAAAGCATTCCCTCATCTGGTTAACAAAAAGGAAAATCATGTCAGTATATTGAATCAACACGGTCCCTAATCATCTCTTCTAAAATCTTGGTAAGACTAGCATCACACCAGGCGGCACTTTGGGAGAGGTGATGTAGCTGGGGTGGGAAGACATAGATAGAGGAGAGGAAATGAGAAAGCGGGGAAAATGCTTCGACACTAAGTCCTCGGGCTTCAGTGCAGACAACTGGTTCTTCCGTCCGCCTTTAGCTTAAAATGGGATGGTGGGGTAAACCTGATGCAGCACGACTTTAAAGGTTTACCTTGATTCGTGATTTTACCAAACAACTTCAGTAAAATGACTTGTCTCAAACGTAGGCAGAAACGAGAAATTGAAAAATAAAACCATGAACAGCTCCAATGCCGCAGTGAAGCTGTGACAGGTCGACGCCTTCCACTCGGAAAGCCTAAGATGGCCGGGAGAGGAGCCTAAGCAGGCTGCCCGAACGTAGATCCCCTAACCCGGAGCCTACCCAGGGGAAATCAGGGGATGCACCACGCCCCCCATCGCGTAACCGATTACGTAATCCCGCTGGTCCGCAAACGTGCCGCAGGGCGCCAGACCCGCCCCCAGCCCTCCATCTCCCGAAAAGCAAAGCGATCAGTGCCGCACGTGAAGCATGCTGGGACTAGCTTTCTAGCCTCCCAGCAGCCCCTGCGACGGGCGTACGTAAGGAACTAGCTGGCTACGGCCGTTCTCCGTAAGATGGCGGACCGGCGGCGACAGCGCGCTTCGCAGGACACAGAGGACGAAGAGTCTGGTGCTTCCGGCTCAGACAGCGGCGGTTCCCTGGCGCGGGGCGGCGGGGGCTGCAGCAGTAGCGCTGGAGGCAGCGGCAGCGGCTCTCTACCTTCCCAGCGCGGAGGCCGAGCTGCGGCCCTTCATCTGCGGCGGGTGGAGAGCGGGGGTGCCAGGAGCGCTGAAGAGTCTGAGTGTGTGAGTGCGCGCGGGCGGGGTGGGCCGGGCCGGGTGGCTTGCGGGCCTGGGGGCGTGGTGTAGGTGATGATGGGAGGCTGAGAGCCAGTGGTTGATGCTGAGGCACATTGTGTCGGAGAAGAGCACGAGTATCCCAGTGCAGTTTCCATTCGGAGCTCCAAGGGAGGAGGAGGGGTTGGGGTTTCTGGGAGGAGTGCAGAGCCGCCTCGGATGGACAGCGAATGTTTTACCCAGAAACTAGGGCTGATGGTGAAGAGACCGTATCTCCCTTGGAGGCTACTTGATAAAGATGTGCCATTCCTCATTTCCCTTTTTAACCATTTTGTGTTAAGTCTTCAGCTCTCCACCCTCTGGAAATTACAAAACTAACCCATGACTTCTCCTTTCCTTCAGGAGAGTGAAGATGGCATCGAGGGCGATGGTGAGTAGCATCACGATGAGTGTTTTGCCCAAACACCCAGGTCACCTATTTCCAGCAGTTGACATCCTCTCCTGCTTTTGTGGCTTTGGGGGACGGTGCTGCAGAGTGGTTCTCTGTAGCGTAATACTAAAGAACATAGGTTTTAGCAGCATGATCTTAGTTAGGCAAGTCACTCGTTAAGCCTGTTTCCCATCTGTAACCGGGGACTGTAATTTTATCCACCTCATAGGTTGCTGATAGCAGAATTAAATGAGAATTTTAGCCTGACCCACAGCATGCAGTTAGGAAATGTAATTATAATAATTTGTTACTTTTTTATTTACATATTTCTGTTGTCTTTCAGCTGTTCTCTCGGATTATGAAAGTGCGGAAGACTCAGAAGTGAGTGTGATAGGTTCTTTTTCCTTTGGTGTAGGTTAGAGGGTGTTATTTATATATATGTATATATTTTTTATTTTGAAAATGCATTTTAAAAACATGTATTTGCCTGTGGTTCAGAAGTACTACTTGCAACTCCTTGTGCATTCTTCATTTATGCTTTTGAAAAACTTACAGAAGATCTTGTTTAGAGTGAAGGAACTTTGGTGCAAATCTCTTTAGGCCACATGGGTTACAGCTGGGTAACTGGAGGATAGGGTTAAGTAAGGTGTCAGTTGCTGGGTACTGAATGCATCTTAGGCAGTCAGAAAAGAATAAATTCAAGTTACAGGGAACAACAGGCATGAAAGCCCAGAGTCAGGAGAGAAGAATAAATATTTGGAAACTTGAAAGTAGTTTGGTGTGGCCGGAACACTGTTGGAACAGGATGGATACATAAGGGCAAATTAACGAAGGGGCTTGCTTGTACTTGCTCTGTGCCAGGAGCTGTATGGGCACTGAATGCCAGACAGACATGGTTCTACCCTCATGGAATTTACATTCTGGATTAGAGAGAGAAATAGTTAAGGAAATAATTGCAACCATGTTTGTTAAGGGCATGATATTGGAAGCATAAGGTGCTTTGGGAGTGCACAGCAGGGGCAACTAACTGAGCTGAGGTTGTTTGGAAATGCTTAGAGGATGGGATGTTAAAATAGAGACTTGAAGGATGAGTGGGAGATAGCCAGGCATCGTTTTCTGAGCAGAGGGAAGGAACAGTGTCTGGGAAGAAGGCTTAGAAGGTATGGACTGCATGATGAGTGGGTGGAATGTGAAAAGTTTAGTATGACTGATAGTAAATGATGAGTCTGAGTCCCAATCTTAATTATTCTGAGGAAGTGAAAAATATAACAAGCTTTTAAACAGGAATGAATGTTTAGACTTAAATTTTAACGCTGTGTTTGTCAGATCCAAGGAGCACCTGCCTCAGAAAATTTAGTGGCTAGTCCTCCTGAAACAGAATCTTGCAGAGGGAGGGAAAACGTGGACGTTTGTATTTTAACAAGATCCCAGGTTGATGTTTATGCACAGTAACATTTGAGAAGTGTTATTTTTATAACAGTTGTTTTTATCTGTGATGGGGGGAGTTGATCTGGGAGCACCAAGATTGGAGACAGAAAAGCTAATTAAGAAAGCTGTTATGGAGCCCTGGCTGGTGTAGCTCAGTGGATTGAGCGTGGGCTGGGAACCAGGGGGTCCTGGTTCGATTCCTAGTCAGGGCACATGCCTGGGTTGCAGGCCAGGTCCCCAGTGAGGACCATGTGAGAGGCAACCATACATTGCTGTCTTTCTCCCTCCCTTCCCCTCTCTCTAAAAGTAAATAAATAAAATCTTTAAAAAAAAAAAAAAAGAAAGCTGTTGTGGAAGTCTAGGGGAGTGGTAAGTGTGGCGCGGAGCGGAATGATGATGGTGAATATAGAAGTGGACAGAACCGAAAGTTATTTAGGTTATGGAATTGACAGAATGTAGTGTTTGATGAAATGACTTATTTTTCTCTCAAGTCAGTGGTAAAGTTATCTATAAAGAGTAAAAGAGAAATAAGAGATTTTGGAGTGAGGGATGGTGCAATAGTCACTGGAGAATGGAAACACTGAAAGACTGTAGCCAGTATGGAGTGTTCAGTGAGGTTTGGTGATTTTGAATTTATACAACTCACCATTCTGTATGTGAATGAGTTTGAATGTTATCCTAATAGGAAAAAAACGACTACTGAAGATCTAAGTGTGAAAGATCTATTGCAGGTAAGGCAGGACCAGAGACAGGGAAAGCTGTTAAGAGGTTATTAGGGTAGTCCAAGGGGTATGGCAGTGGGACTGGCAAGCTATAGACAGATTGGGGAGATATTTAAATGGTATTAACGGAAATTCTTGATTGGTTGAATGTGAAGCCTGAATTAAGAACGAGTCAGAGGGATGCCCAGCTTGATGAATGGTAGTACCCACTGAGAGTGGGACCATAGGAGGGGGAGGTTTCGGCAGTGGTGGGTTAAGTTTTGGATGTTTTGAGATTGAGGAACCCTGGGTTAGCTATCAGCTGAATGTGACTATTTAAATTCATTAACAAATTTGAGTTAAACCTTCAGTTCCTCACTTTTAATAGCTGTATTTTATGTACTCATTATCCATATATGGCTGGTGGCTGCTGTATTGGACAGCAGATAAAAAAATTTTCTTCATCACAGAGAGCCCAGTGGGATTGTGCTGGTTTAGATTAAGATTAGAGAATGAGATCTGATATCCTGATTTTCATAGTAATATATTACATGCTTGCATTTCTTTCTGATTACTAACTGTATACACTTAGATACTGCAGTTTAGTCTTGCCTATTTCTTAAAATTTGATCTCTTAGTGTACAAGTTAATTTTTCATCCCTTTCTTATCCCCACAATTTATCTGTTGAAGAGCTTTTGATGGTTGTCCACTTGTGGTCCAATACAATGTGCTCCTCTGTCTCTTTGTATTTCCTGCAAATGGATGTTTCCAGATTCATGAAAACAGTGTGAGCCAAAGATTTTATCTTCAGCAAAACAGATGATCACCTAATTTTCTTTCCCTTACAAGTCACTTGCTGTTTTTATTTATGTACACTCAGGATATTTTCTTTAAGGCCCAGTAATTTCATTAGAATTTTCTTGGTATTGGTCATTCTAGGCCACTGTTCACAGATCTGAGATGGGCTGTTCTGCAGTATGACACAGGGCTCCTAAATAGTCTTTGTCTGTCTTTGCTATTTAACCCTTTCTTTCTAGTCCGTTTTATCTTTTTCTTCATTTCTTTTTGATTTTTTAATTGATTTTAGAGAAAGAGAAACATCAATTGTTGTCGCACTTATATAGGTGTTCTTTGGTTGATTCTTATATGTGTCCTTACCAGGGATTGAACCTGCAACCTTAGCATATTGGGATGATGCTCCAACCAGCTGGGCTACTGTGCCAAGGCTCTTTTTGATTTTTGAAATATTTTCTTTTCATCTTTTATTTCTCTTATGGCATTATTGGATTTATTTATTTATTTTAATTTTTTTAAAAGATTTTATTTATTTATTTTTAGAGGGGAAGGGAGGGAGACAGAGGGAAAGAAACAGCAATGTGTGGTTGCCTCTCACATGGTCCTCACTGGGAGGCATTATAGGATTTATTAACTTTAGCGTTCCTTGTAGTTAGATTCTTATCTGAAATGGTTTTTTCTTTAATTTTCAAGACCTTCCTGAGTTGTTTCATTTCATTTTTGAGTTTGCTAATTCTGACTGTTCTTTTATGCCTTATATAATTTTCTTCTCTTTTCTTTTTTTTTTAAAGATTTTATTTATTTATTTTAGAGAGAGGAGAAGGGAGGGAGACAGAGAGGGAGAGAAACAGCAATGTATGGTTGCCTCTCACATGGCCTTCATGGGGACCTGACCGGCAACCCAGGCATGTGCCCTGACGGGGAATCGAACCGGGACCCTCTGGTTCCCAGCCCGCACTCAATCCACTGAGCTACACAAGCCAGGGCTAATTTTCTTAATGTCTTTTAGATCATTTTGAAATAGAAGTTATAATTTTGATATATGTGCATGTCTTTCTGGCATGCTTTTATTGTCTATAGGAATGCTATTCTACTTTTTTCCTCATGATAATTTTATAGGGGATTTGACCTCTATATTTTTCTGTTGTTTTTTATGTAAAATTAGTGGGGTTTTTTTTTATCTCTTAGAGGTGGCTCAGAATGGCTTTTTCTAACTTCACAGAGCTCCCTCTTCTGTTGTTTTCCTGTAGTGTTAAGAAATACATAGTGACTTGATTTTTGAGATTTCCTGCTTTTCTTTCTTTTAAGATTTTATTTATTTATTTATTTAGAGAGAGGGGAAGGGAGAGAAAGAGAGGGAGAGAAACATCAGTGTTTGGTTGCCTCTGTTGTGGCCCCCACTGGGGACTTGGCCCGCAACCCAGGCATGTGCCCTGACTGGGAATCGAACCGGTGACCCTTTGTTTCACAGCCTGTGCTCAATCCACTGAGCTACACCAGCCAAGTCCTGCTTTTATTTCTCTTGTTAATTTGTTTTAGTCCTTTCATTCATTTCTTTTTTTTTCTTCCAATCTTCACGGGAGAACATGCTTATTGATTTTTAGAGAGAGGGAAAGGGAGGGGGAGAGAGAGAGAGAGACAAACATTTACACAAGACAGAACATCGTTGCCCCTTGTCTGTGCCCTGACTAGACATCGAACCCACAGACTTTCAGTTTATGGGATGACACTCCATCCAACTGAGCCACACCAGCCAGTGTTCTTTGTTTTTTTAAAAATAATGTTTTATTGATTTTAGAGAGAGGGAGGGTGGCAGGGAAGAAGAGAGAAACATTGACTTGTTGTTCCACTTATCTACGCACTTACATTGGTTGATCCTTGTATGTACCCTGGCTGGGTATCAAACCCACAGCCTTGGCATATCGGGACCATACATATCGGGACCATACTCTAACTAACTGAGCTCCTTCAATTCTTTTTTTTTTTTTTTTTTTAAAGATTTTTTTTTTATTTTTATTTTTATTTATTTTTAGAGATAGGGGAAGGGAGGGAGAGAGAGGGAGAGAAACAGCAGTGTATGGTTGCCTTTCACATGGCCCTCACGGGGACCTGGCCCACAACCTAGGCATGTGCCCTGACTGGGAATCGAACCGGGACCCTTTGGTTCCCAGCCCGCGCTCAATCCACTGAGCTACACCAGCCAGGGCTTCCTTCAATTCTTTTATCCCTCTTCTGCTCAATATGAATCTCATCTCAACAGTTTCTCTTCAGTGTGGGACCCTATCCTCGAAAGGAGCCATGGTAGCCAGGACAGTTTCAAGGTTCGATGGGGGTTATATTTCTCTAGGCCCAGTCAGACTTCCTCCTTGCAGGATCCTTGTGTTCGTGCGTTCCCGAAGGCAGTAATTATCTTCTAGTTTCGACTGTTCTCAGTGCTACTTTCCATTGAGTACCTGTTGATTATTTCAGGGTTCCCTGTTCTCAGATCCATTTACTTATCTACTTTCTCTGGCACTGCCACCAGTCTGATGCAGGTCTTGTGGCTGTTGGTGCTTTGTTCTTATGTGCATATAATTTGGGTGTTGGAGGTATCTTGTCACCCAGTTTTGTTGTAAATGTTGTCAGAAGGGTTTTGATTTTGCTGTCTAGATGCTCTCATTTCATGTGGAGATTTAAAGAGATCAAAAACTATGCTACTTCATTTTCCCAGAATCCTTTAAGAGAAAATATTTATTTTTTAAAATTTAATTTATTGCCTGCACCAGTCTGACTCAGTTGGTTGGGTGTCATCCCGCAACGTGAAAAGTTGCTCATTCGATCCCTGGTCAGGGCACATGCCTGAGTTGCAGGTACAGTAAGAGAGGCAACCAGTTGGTATTTCTCTCTCAGGTTGCTATTTCTCTCTCTCCCTCCCTCCCTTCTTCTCTCTCTAAAAATAAATAAAATATAAAAAAACTTTTTATTTATTAATTGATTTTAGAGAGAGACACATCAATTTGTTGTTCACTTATTTATGCATTCATTGGTTGACTCTTGTATGTGCCCTCACTGGGGATTGAACCCACAACCTTGGTGTATCAGGATGATGCTCTATAATCTATTGGCCTACCCAGCCAAGGCTTCTTCAAGAAAATTTTTTAAAGAATCTTGGCTATAAGGGGAGGCTAGAGAGATAGCTGGAAAGAAGCCTATGAGGTTAAGAGTGAGTTTGGTGGTGTTTTTGTTGTATTATTTTGTTTTGATTTAATTTTAGAGAAAGGGAGACATTGGCTTCCACTTTTTAAACAATTTTTAAAAAATATTTTTAATTTATTTTTTAGCCTGGCTGGTGTAGCTCAGTGGATTGAGTGCGGGCTGGGAACCAGAGGGTCCCGGTTCGATTCCCAGTCGGGGCACATGCCTGGGTTGCGGGCCAGGTCCCCAGTGAGGGCCATGTGAGAGACAACTATACATTGCTCTTTCTCCCTCCCTTCTCCTCTCTGAAAATAAATAAAATCTTTAAAAAAAATTTTTTTTTTAAATTTATTTAAGGGAGAGAGAAAGAAAGGGATAGAAACATCAATATGCAAGAGAAACATTGATAGGTCGCATCACACATGCCCCCAACTGGGGACCTGGCCTGCAACCCAGGCATGTTCCCTGACTGGGAATCAACGGAACCAGCAACCTTTCAGTTTGCAGGCTAGCGCTCATCCGCTGAGCCACACCAGCCAGGGCTGATGAGTGAAGTTTTTTTTAACTCCTTTTAGTGATGGTCCAGTAGTCTGGTCATAGGCCTAGAGAAAGGAGTTGTTTGAGTTGGTCCCATCTCTGGCACATGGGAGTGGCACGTGAATTGAGAATGTGATTAGTAGTGATTGAGATGAATTGACCACGGAATCTAAAGAGGGGAAAGTGAATGTGGGAAAGGAGTGATCGATAGGGAGAAAGTGGGAAGGTCAAGGGAGTGGATATCTTGAGTTGTAGGTAAGAGGGTAAGGGAAAAACTGGGTAAGAAGAGGGATAATAGGGTTTTTTTTTAATTGCTTTATTGACATGCCATGCAATTTATCCATTTAAATGTACAATTCTGTTGCTTTTAGTATATTCACAGATATATGTGGCCATCACCAGTTTCAGAACATTTTCATCACCTCAGAAAGAAACCTTGTATTCTTTAGTTATCACCCTGGCCCCAGTTCCTCCATCTGCGTCTCTCCCAGCCCTAAGCGGCCACAAGTCTACTTTCTGTGTCTAGAGATTTCCCTATTCTGGAATTTTACATGAATCGAATCATATAATATATGGACTCTTACGGCTGGCTTTGTTCACTTAGCATGTTTCCAAATTGTAGCATGTATCAGTACTTCATTCCTTTTTCTGGTCGAGTAAGATTCCATTGTATGGATCTGCTACATTTTGTTTGCCCACTCATTCATTACTACTGTGCAGGTTTTTGTGTGGACGCACGTTTACATTTCTCTTGGGTCTGTACCAGGAATGGAATTGCTGAGTCATGTGGTAACGCCTGAATTGTTTGAGGAACTGCCAAACTGTTTTCCAAAGTAGCTGCACCAGTTTACATTTCCAAAAGCAGTGTATGGGGAATCTAATTTCTCCATATACTAAACAGCACTTGTTACTGTCTTGATTTTTTTTTTTTAAATCCTCACCTAAGGACATGCTTATTGATTTTGGGGGGTGGGAGGGAGAGAGCACAAGAGAGAAAGAGAAACATACATTGATTGGTTGCCTCCCATACATGCCCCAACCTAGGTATGTGCCCTGATCAGGAATTGAACCATGACCTTTCGGTTTATGAGACAACACTATCAACAGGCTTTCTTGATTTTTTTATTCTAGCCATCTTAGTAGATGTGAAATGGTATCTTATTTTAATTTACATTTCTGTGATGACTAATGATGTTGAACATTTTTTTCTTGTGCGTATCAGCCAGTTTGCTACTTCTTGGAAAAATGGTGATTCAGATACTTTGTCCATTTTTAAATGGGGTTGTCTTTGTACTGTTGAGTCGTAAGGGGTTTTTTTATATATTTTAGATTCAAGTTCCTTATCGGATATGTGGTTTGCAAATATTTTCCTATTCCGCGGGTTATCTTTTCATTTTCTTGATAGGGTAAGGTTTTAATTTTGAAGTTCAATATGTGTTTTTTCTTCTGTTGCTTGTGCTTTTGATGTTGTATCTAAGAAGTCTTTGCTGAATCCATGCCAAATCCAAAGTCGTGAAGATTAACTCCTATGTTTTCTTCTAAGAGTTTCATAGTTTTAGTTCTTACATTTAGATCTTTTTGAGTTAATTTTTGTATATGGGGTGAGATAAGGGTCTAACTTTATTCTTTTAAATGTGGCAGTTTTGACCAAAGTCTAGGGTATTTAAATTCAAGATTTAAAAAATGGATCAGGTTTACTTTAAAACCTGCATAGCAGTACCAGGTATCGATGTTTTATGAGAGTTTATTTAAGCCACCCTGGCCACATATGCCAGGGAGCAAGATCTCAAACGCTTCTTTTATGCATTTGAAGTTAAGGAGGGAAAGCAAGGAAGATGACATGGAAGTGGGGGGAAAAGCAAGACGGGGATTGGATTACAGGATAGTAAACAAGATTATGTGCTCTCTTGAGGTTGCTTATTCAAAGGTATATTAATGTAGATACACAGAAACAATGGACAGGGCTTGCTTAAGGCAAAGATAAACCTTTTACTACAGAAGTTACAGACCCGAGGTGTGACTGCCCACCGTGATCTGCCCTTAGGAATTTATGATCAGTTCACCCTGTGAGGTTACTTTCCATAGAACCCCTTCTTTCATCTACACAGGTAAGACTGGTCTGGAGTGTGGCCATGGAAATGGATGCCTGAAGTGGAGGTGAAGAATGTGAACTCATTGCTGAAGGCTTCAGTGAATGACAGGGTGGGCCCAGGCAGGAGCATAGAGGTATAGTCAGGTGATAGGAGCCCCAGAGGAGCAGGAGTTTAAAACGAGGCTGGAGGAGTTGGATCTGGAAGAGACATTGAGAACAAGGAAGACACCAATTCCACCCTTCATTCTGAAATAAGTGGGGAGTGGAAGAATGAGCTAAAACATCTACAGTCAGAATTCAGCTAGGGAAGCAGTTGCTTCATGGGAGGGTTAGACTTTAGAGTCAGGAACAGTGTGCACTGAAGTGGTGGAATCAGCAGTAGGGGAGTTTGTCTCTGGAAAAAGATTTGTGTTTACTTGTTTGTTTGTTTGTTTTTAAAGATTTTATTTATTTTTAGAGTGGAAGGGAAGGAGAGAAACATCGTTCAGTTGCCTTTCACATGTCCTCAACCTGGGACCTGGCTCACAACGCAGGCATGTACCCTGACTGAGAATCGAACCGCAGCCTTTTGGTGCATAGACTGGCTCTCAATCCACTGAGCCATACCAGCCAGGGCTGGAAACGGGTTTTGATGTCAGCCCTCAGCCAAAACAGTGTGGTGACCCTAGGATAGCACTTTTTTTTGCAAAATCTCATCTGAGGATATGTTTATTGATTTGAGAGAGAAAGAGAGAGCATCGATCAATTGCCTCCTGTACGTGCCCTGACTGGGGAGTGAACCTGCAACTTTCTGGTGTTCAAGCCAACGCTCCAACCAGCTGAGCCACCTGATCGGGGCTGGTGTAGCACTTTCGCTTCAGTTAGACCAGACTTTGACTCTGATTTGGAACATCCTCAGCACTATACCATTTGTATCTTTCTGTCCTGCCCTGGAAACAAAATTCATTTCTCATTTGGAATAAAAGAGTTGCCTCATTTGACATTCCACCACTAGATAAGAGGAGGTGGAGCATAAAAACAAACTTTCCTCATTAATTGTGCTGATACTATTTTAAGATGTTTGATTCAGTCAGTGTGTGTGTGGGTGTGTGATGAATTAAGGTCACATATACACACCAAGTAATATTCTCGCAACTTCTGCTGCAGAACTAGCAGGGAAAATAGGATCAAGGAAAGAACTAAATGATTACCACCTACCCATCCCCATCTCAAGAGGAGGGAAAACTTATGATTGAGGCAAAGTGGGAAGAAGCAAGGGCAGTTGGTGGTTAAGAGGCACTGGGTAAAGGCTCGATTCTCACAGTGTGCATGGGGTCAGACAGTTTTCTTCAGTTCTGCACGTTTTATACCAGTGTCACCTTTCTGATAATCTAACCCAAAATACTTAGAGACCAAAATACCCAGAGGCTGAACAGGGGGAAAATGGTGAAGAGAAATTAATTGGCTTATCTGGACTAATTAGGCTGACTCGGCTGTATTTGAAGAAAGGGCAGAAACCTAGAGCTTCTTGCTTCATCAGGAATCTCACAGTGAGTCTCTGATCAGATTCCTGAGGCCAGCCTGGGTTGGAGTTACAAAGAGGTCTGGTTCCGGTCAAGCGTCAGACCCAGTAGGAGAATAAGAGCAGGCGCACACATCTTTAACAGGTGGCAGAGGTGTCTTCATACCCTGACATGTTCACCCAGCAGTGGGGACTAGACCACCTTCCCTTGCACTCATGTCTTTGTGTTCTCACAGTTCTCTAAATCCACCCTCTAGCTCATAGCTTTGCCTTCTTAGATCCAAATCCTGGGAGGACAAGAAGATAAGAGTAACTCTCATCTTCTTAGTGTGAGCCTTAGATGCCACTTTTCCCTGCCTAGAATCAGCCACACCCTTGTTACCTGACCCTTTCTGGTGACCCCTGCTTAGAGGACTCTGGCCTAAGGGTCCTCTTGTGTGTGGACAGACGCCCACTTTCTCTGTCACAAGCAGGATTATATATTCTTTTTTTTTTTTTTTAAAGATTTATTTATTTATTTTTAGAGAGAGGAGAAGGAAGGGAGAAAGAGCAATGTGTGGTTGCCTCTCATGTGGTCCTCACTGGGGACCTGGCCTGCAACCCAGGCATGTGCCCCGACTGGGAATCGAACCGGGACCCTTTGGTTTCCCAGCCCGCGCTCAATCCACTGAGCTACACCAGCCGGGCGGATTATATATTCTTGATGTGTCAAGGGGGAAAAGATGGTGGAGAAGAGAGAGCACTTGGGCTTTAATTTTTTTTGTTTTGTTTCTAAGATGGAATTATTAACTTGTTCTGTAAGGTTTTCCAAGTCAAAATTTTATGATTATGTAATTTTGGGCAGAGTTATTTGTTAAGGGGATCTCATGCTGCAGAAAATTTAGTGTGCATATCATAGGTGCCAAAGATGTAAGCCAGTGTTTTCCAACTTGAGGGCGAAATAACGCCTTGGGAAATCAGAGTTAGGAGAAGCTTGCAAATCCACTAGCTCGGCTCCTGTTATCTGTAGACTGACTATACACCTCCCCTTTACGTACTACTATTTTGAGTATGTAAAAATTAATGAATTATACATTTAAAGCATTGAATATATAGTAGTTGTTCGTCATTATATGTTTTCTTAGTGGAACTGCTGACCCTCTGTCTCAGAGAGAGCCATGGAAAGTTTAGATCCTAAAAAGGCATTCATGTAATCTAAACTGTTGGGTTAGAGTCTCTGTTCTAAGCCATTTTGAGATGAGAAAATTCACAACTTGAGTTACAGCATAGTATTAGGCACTGCATGTTTCATGGAGCAGGAGAGAAACTATCAATACAGATTAAGCTCTTTCTGTATACAAGGCACTTTACTGCCTCCCATCCTTGTTCTCTGGGCTCCTTTCCCAAAGGCCGCCACTGTTACCGTTTATCACATATCTTCCTGGAAAGCTTAAATGGATCTGTATAAGCGCATGTGTATGTGGATATATTTTTTGTGATTTTGTTTTCACAGTGCCCTTATCTTCTAGAAATTTTAGTAAGAATATCCTCTAGAAAATTTAGTAAGAATATTGATATGTTTGCCTTTTTTTTTTGGCCTTTCATTGATTCTAGAGAGAGGGGAAGGGAGGGAGAAAGAGAGGGCAAGAAACATCAATGTGAGAGAGAAACATAGATTGGTTGCCTTTTGCACATACCCTGACTGGGGACTGAATCTGCAACCCAGGCATATGCCCTGACTGGGAATCGAACCCACAACCTTTCGGTTTGTAGGGCGATGCCCAGTCAACTGAGCCACACCAGCCAGGGTAATGTGTTTGCTTTTAATTCTTTTTTTTTAATTTTATTTTTTTTTATTTTTTTTAAGATGTTATTTATTTATTTATTTATTATTTTTTTAATTACTTTATTGTTGTTCAGTTACAGTTATTTGCATCCTCTCCCTCCCCTCCCCCCTCCCCCAGCCCCCACCTCCTAATTCTTTTTTTTTTAAATGGTTTAATTACTTTATTGTTGTTCAGTTGCTTTTAATTCTTAAGTTCCTTAGAACATGTTTTCCTAAAGAATGGAAAATTTTAAAATGCACCTTTCAGATCTTACCTCCATAGTTGATGGGAAGACTTTTTTTTCAGGGGGATGAGGGGGAGTACAGTGAAGAAGAAAGCTCCAAAGTTGAGTTGAAATCGGAAGCCAATGATGCGGCTAATTCTTCAGCAAAAGAAGAAAAGGGAGAAGAAAAGCCTGACTCCAAAGGCACTGTGACAGGAGAAAGACAAAGTGGGGATGGACAGGTCAGTACCCAGCAAAGGCCTCCATTTTGGGGGCTGGAAGAGGGGCCCTCAACTTTGGAGGGAGTAAGGAAGTCTTTGTCCTTCAGGAGAGCACTGAGCCTGTGGAGAACAAAGTACCCAAGCACTTGGATGACGACGAAGATCGGAAGAACCCAGCGTACATACCACGGAAAGGGCTCTTCTTTGAGCATGACCTTCGAGGGCAAACTCAGGAGGAAGAAGTCAGGTAGTAGCCACTTGCTGCTGCTGTTTAGTGCGTATTTAGTGTTTGGTGTATACTAGGTGCTGTGCTAAGTGCTTTACCTGTATTTTGCTTACCACTCACAACATTTTTAAGGTTAGTATTACCTCTTGTACAAATGAGGAAAGCGAGGCTTAGAATATTTGGTAACTCCTGGTGCAGCAGCTGGGATCCACACCTATACTTCTGCTGCCTTTCTTAACCGAGGCTTAAGGCCTCTGCGATATGAAGTACTCGCATAGGCTGCCTTACAGGAAAGAAATGTTTTCAAGGTGCTGAATGGTTCGAAGCAAAAGCTTTCCTTATTTCTCTTCCTGTTGCACTTGAGCCCGGTAGGCCCTGAGGTGTTATGATTCACTCTTGCTTTTGGGAGACCTGTTTTGTACAGTCTCTCAGGGAAGATGGAGAGACTACATGAAGTTCCTTCTGTTTCCCTGCCCAACTCTGTTTGTTTCGTAAACATCTTTACTTGACAGATTCTGGCTACCTAAGACACTTTTTCCTGGTTTTATCCAGACCCAAAGGGCGTCAGCGAAAGCTGTGGAAAGATGAGGGTCGCTGGGAACATGACAAGTTCCGAGAAGATGAACAGGCCCCAAAGTCCCGACAGGAGCTCATTGCTCTCTATGGATATGACATCCGCTCAGCTCACAATCCTGATGACATTAAACCCCGAAGAATCCGGAAACCCAGGTGAGGAAATTTTGGAATCTAGACTATTGGTGTTATAGAAAGAACTCTGCCTTTTAAAATACCATTCCAGCAAGTGATTGAATGGGTAAGAAAAATGAGAAGTCTTCCCGACCCTCAGTTTAAGACCATTGTGTTCCATTTATTCAGGTTTGGGAGTCCTCCACAAAGAGATCCAAACTGGACTGGTGAGCGGCCAAACAAGCCTTATCGCCACCAGGGTCCTGGGGGTACCCTACCACCAAGGACATTTATCAACAGAAAAGCTGCAGGTACTGGCCGCATGTCTGTTCCCAGGAATTACTCTCGATCTGGGGGCTTCAAGGAAGGTCGTGCTGGATTTAGGCCTCTGGAGGCTGGTGGGCAGCATGGTGGCCGGTCTGGTGAGACTGTTAAACACGAGAGTAGTTACCGGTCACGGCGCCTGGAGCAGACTCCTGTGCGGGATCCATCTCCAGAAGCAGATGTTCAAGTGCTTGGCAGTCCTGAGAAGGAAGAGGCAGCCTCAGAGGTCCCAGCTCCTGCTCCTGACACTGCACCACCACCCCCTGACAGGCCTGTTGAGAAGAAGTCCTACTCCCGGGCAAGAAGAACCAGAATCAAAGCTGGAGATGCGGTCAAGGTTGCAGAGGAGGCGCCGCCTCCACCCGCAGGGCTGACCCCAGCACCTCAAGTCCCAGAAACTCCTCCTCCTCCACCTGCAAAGACTGGGGACTGGGAGGCTCCAGTGGATTCCTCCACAGGTGGACTTGAGCAAGATGTGGCACAGCTGAACATAACAGAACAGAATTGGAATCCAGGACAACCTTCATTCCTGCAACCACGCGAACTTCGGGGTAGGTACCTTAGGCTTAGTAACTAGATTTTTTTTTCTCTTTGCATCATTGGATTTGGGAGCATGGGACTTAAGTCTCTCAGAGATGTGGTGTCTGACAAAAAACAGATAGATTCCTAGGTATATTCATCCAAGGACCTCAGAGCACTTTTACCTGTTACCTAAGACTAAACCACTAGTTTGCCACTGTGAACTGGTTAGTCATCAGTAATGAGCTCCTGGGTACAGCATCCTTTACCGCTCTCTGTAGAAAAGTGGAAGAAGAAGGCGGCAGTGTTTTCATTATTTGAACTCATGGTTAAAGTTTGAAGGCAGAAACTTACTCGTTTGAATTTGGATGAGAATCTTCTAATCTTTTTGAAAGGAAAACCGTTCTAATTTCCTTAATTTTCTAGAGCCAGGCTGCCCAAAAGAACTTTCTGTAATGGTGGTGCTTTTCAATACTTGTAACGTAGCCAAGGTGTCTGAGTAACTGAACTTTTCATTCCATTTATTTATTCATTCACTTAAAAGATTTTATTTTTTAGAGAGGGGGGGCAGGGAGGGAGAAAGAGAGGGAGAGAAACATCATTCGGTTGCCTCTCATACACCCTCAACTGGGGATCTGGCATGCAACCCAAGAATGTGCCCTGACTGGGAATCGAACCAGTAACTTTTTGTTGTGCAGGCCAGCACTCAGTCCATTGAGCCATACCAGCCAGGGCTGACTTTAAATTTTAAGAATTGAAAATTAAATAGCTACACGTGACTAGTGGATATCATATTGGACAGCATAGTTCTAGAGACTAGAGCCCGTCTACCACCCGTTGTGCCCATCTTCAGTCTTCCTCCCACCAGATAGATAAAAGGATCTTTTCTTTTGTTTCTGAAATCTCATTTGAGTTTAAAGGTTGGAAATCCTCATGCAGACTGAGAGTTTCAGCATCCTTCTCTGGTGTGCGTGGTTTTTAAACAGCAAAAACCGGTGCAGCCTAAACTGAACTTGGAGCTGCTCTTTGGATAGAGGAGCATACCCTTCTACTGATACCTTATTATCATTGGAAGACAGTCTCTAGAATGTAATTTTGTTGTTGTTGTTTTGAGTCATTTTCAGCTAGAGGGGAATCTCTTCCCAAACTTCCAGTCCAGACCTCAGTGGCCAGAAATAATCAAGATAGATTTACAGCGCATCCCTCACTGTCCAGTCGTTGCTCAGAAACTTTTGGGCTGAGATTTCTTTACTGTAGTTGATAATGTAATGCGCTAGTCGTGACCTACCAGGGATCTGTACAGGAAAGCATTTGGTGGGCAGTATTTGAACTTGTATCTTCTCACTGAAATAATTTTTTTCATGTTCAAAGGCTTTATTTCTGTATTAAGGTGATGGGCAGTGGAGGCAAATTTCCACATGGTGGCATTGGCAGGAAACAGATAGTTTAAAAGGGACTTTGTTAGTTTTTATTTTAATTAAAATTTTTTTTTAAGATTTTATTTATTTAAATAGAGGGGAAGGGAGGGAGGAAGAGAGGGAGAGAAACATCAGTGCGTGGTTGCCTCTTGTGCACCCCCTACTGGGGGACCTGACCCTCAACCCAGGCATGTGGCCTGACTGGGAATCGAACCAGCAACCCTTTAGTTCACAGGCTGGCGCTCAATCCACTGAGCTATACCCGCCAGGGCTAAAAAAAATTTTATTTAAAGATTTTATTTATTTTTAGAGAGAGGAAGGGAGGGAAAAGGGGAGAGAAACATCCATGTCAGAAATGTCGATTGGCTGCTTCTTGCACATCCCCAGCCAGAGACCAGGCCAGGCCCTCAACCCAGGCATGTGCCCTGACTAGTCATTGAACCAATGACCTTTCAGTTTGGAGGCCAGCGCTCAATCCACTAGCCACACCTGTCAGGGCAGGATTTCATTAGTTTAAAAGCAGAAAACCATCTACTGTGTTGGATTTTTCTGCCTGTCTTTTTTGTGATGGTATCTTTGAGTCTCACTTCTGTCTGCTCTGTAGGAGTGACTTTTTTGGTTTGTTACAGGAATGCACAACCACATACACATGGGAGCAGGACCTCCACCTCAGTTCAACCGGATGGAAGAAATGGTACAGAGGGGAAAAGGGGTAGATGGGGGCAGGGGCGTGTAATTGCTTTTTTTTTCTCTTTTTTTTAATTTTATTTGTTCATTTTTATAGAGAGGGGAAGGGAGGGAGAAAGAGAGGGAGAAAAACATCATGTGATGGGTTGCCTCTCACATGCCCCCAGCTGGGGACCTGGCCCACGACCCAGGCATGTGCCCCAATCTGGAATTGAACCTGTGACCTTTCGATTCGCAGGCTAGCACTCAGTCCACTGAGTCACACCAGCCAGGGTGTGATATTACATGCATGTAATAGCTTTTGAAGTCAGTTTTCCAATTACTCATGTTTTGTTTAATTTGGGTCTCAGAAATGCAGAAGGTTTAGGTTCAAATCTTAATGTTTTTCACTGATTTTTCAATTCATTTTGCCAATATTTTTTAAAGACATGCCACGTACAAAGTCCCACCTAAAGGAGGGTGGGGACTTGAATGAGAGTCAGCCGTCTGGAAGTCTTCCTGCTCAGGCCTGTTTCTTTATTTCAGGGTGTGCAGGGTGGGCGAGCCAAACGCTATTCATCTCAGCGGCAGAGACCTGTGCCGGAGCCCCCTGCCCCTCCTGTGCATATCAGTATCATGGAGGGACATTACTATGATCCACGTGAGTTTTTCCCTCATAGTTGGGATGTCTTTTTTGGCACTTTGAAGCAAACTAAGAGACCAGCCTCCTGCCTCCTGAATTTCCATTCTGACTTCTCACAGTGCTTATTGTCTGGTTGCTGTTTTCTTCACATGGAAAATTAAGAGCATTCTCTTAAAGGGTTTGGGGGACAGGGAGATTTGTCCATGTGATATGAAGACTGAGAATTTATGAGAATCCCAATGTGATATCCTACAGTGCAGTTCCAGGGACCAATCTATACCCATGGTGACAGCCCTGCCCCACTGCCTCCTCAGGGCATGATTGTGCAGCCAGAAATGCACCTTCCCCACCCAGGTAAGCATCGCACCTCTCCTTGTATGCTTCCAGTACATGAGTAGGTGTGTGGGGTATTTACACACCCCCTCCTCCTGAACTCTGTGCTGCTTGCCTGTGAGACTGGCCACTCTGACTGCCGGGGCAACAGACCTCTTGGGTCCCTCCTGAGGACTTTCATCCTGAGCCTGTTTATACTGGAAACGCTGATATTTTCTGTTTTCCTCTCCTTATTCAGGTTTACATCCCCATCAGACACCAGCGCCCCTGCCCAATCCGGGCCTTTATCCCCCACCAGTTTCCATGTCTCCAGGACAGCCACCACCTCAGCAGTTGCTCGCTCCTACTTACTTCTCTGCTCCAGGAGTAATGAATTTTGGTAATCCCAGTTACCCTTATGCTCCAGGGGCACTGCCTCCCCCACCACCTCCTCATCTATATCCTAATACACAGGTAAGATGGCTGATAAGCAGATTTTTATAAGTGCCCATTCTTGAAATCGGACACAAATGTGGTATGGGGAGAATGCTTAAGAAATTTGAGAGAACACTTCAATGCCACTGATTTGCATGTGGCTCCAGGACGCCCCTTGGTGGTCAGGAGCTGGAAATGCAGCTTATGTAATGCCCATTATCTATTTATTCTCTTCCATTTCTTTAATGGTGTTTCATTTAAGTGTTTCGTATGTCTTAGATGGCCATTTATTCAGCTGCATAAAGAAACTGTATTCTATTTGCAGTCCTACCTCTTCCTCTGCTGCTTAACTCCCAGTAGGTTGAAATCATCTGGTATCTAGAGTGTCACCGCTGAGATCAGCCATTTGTCAGCTGATGGCAGGAATTAGAGGACGCTGGGCAGTGCTTTGAAGAAGCAGGAACCAGAGCATAATTAGGACATACTAAGACAGAAATGAGGAATCATTTTATTTTTAAGGAGGGCAGCTTAGAGGTTTAAAAAATTATAAATTCCCCAGTTCTTCTGTTTTTGTGCCTGAATAACATTTTCTGTCCATCATAGTTTAGATGAATTCCTAACTTTCAATTCTGTCTTATTGGGGTGTCCAGGCCCCATCACAGGTGTATGGAGGAGTGACTTACTACAACCCTGCCCAGCAGCAGGTGCAGCCAAAGCCTTCCCCACCCCGGAGGACCCCCCAGCCAGTCACCATCAAGCCCCCCCCGCCTGAGGTACGAGAGCTTCTTCCCGTGCTTCAGGCCACATCTTACATCAGTGGGCTTTCTTTTCTTCAGAGGGTTTTCCTCCTGTTCTGGGTGTGTTTCTGTGGAAACAGTCTTTTAGTTTTGTTTTGTTTTAAATGACCTGATAACAAATTTGAACTTTATTATTTCAGGTTGTAAGCCGGGGTTCCAGTTAATAAGGGTTTCTGAATATTTTAAATCTAACATGATATAAAAGTAAGTGTACAACTTACTATGCCTCTTACAACATTTTTAAAACTAATGCTCACGCTTGCTTGCTTAACAAACAGTTGCTTCATTAATGCTTTAAGTTGTCATGAGTTACTTTGTGTGGGGGGGGTGCTTAAAGGAGTCCCAGAATTCGCTAGTTTTTTTGTTTTGTGATTGCATTGAGCAGGATCAAAGTAGAAACCATTGTTAACTTGACGGAATTTCATTTGGGAAGCTGCAAGGAAAAAATACAGGAGGGCATTTTTTACTAAGGAAAAAGGAAATCTAAATTTGAGGTGTTCAGCCATAAAAAAGAATAAAATCTTACCATTTGCAACAGCATGGATGGACCTAGAGGGTATCATGCTAAGTGAAATAAGCCAGCAAAGGACGAATACCATATGATTTCATTTACATGTGGAATCTAAAGAACGAAATAAACGAACAAACAAAATTGAAACAGACTCAGATACAGAGAACAGACTGATGGTTGCCAGAGGGGAGAAGGGCCTGGGGGACTGGATGAACAAGGTCAAGGGTCTGACGAGTACGAATTGGAAGTTACAGAGCAGTCATGGGGATGTAAAGTACAGCACGGGGAATACGGTCACTGCTATGGTAACGACTAAGTGTGGTGCTGGGTGGGCCCTGGAACTATCAGGGGGGACACTGTGTAAAGTATATGATTGTTAAAGCATTATGCTGAACAAAATAATATTGAATGTAAGCTGTAATTGAAAAATAAAAGCTATTATATATTTTTAAAAATTGAGGTGTTAAGAGCAGAGCCAATTCTAAAGGTCATGGAGGAGAAAGACCTTGGGAGTTCTGTTTTTTGGGGGACATTACTTTAAAACTCATTGTTTAGAATGCGGCTTTTTTTTTTTTTAAAGATTTTATTTATTTATTTTCAGAGAGAGGAGAAGGGAGGGAGAAAGAGCAATGTCTGGTTGCCTCTCACATGGCCCCCACTGGGGACCTGGCCCACAACCCAGGCATGTGCCTCAACTGGGATCTGAACCGGGATCCTCTGGTTCCCAGCCCTCACTCAATCCACCAAGCCACACCAGCCGGGCTAGAATGCGGCTTTTTGAAAACAACTTGTAAATACTCAGAAGGTCCACTAACGATTTGGTGGTTGTTCTTCCCCTTTCCCCACCCCCGTCAGAACAGCAGAGGTGAGAACCCAGGAAAAGAGAGAAACACTGCCGGCTGTTCACTACCAGGAGGGCTTCGAAGGTAGAGGGCGGCTCCTACCAGGACGCAGCTGGGTGAAGAGGACCCTTGCCTTCCTCTGAGGATAAGCTCTGTGATAACGAGAGAGGGAGACACAGCAGACTTCCACCCGTTTCCACTTTTCGCTTGAGTTAGCTGCACTCAGAGGAGCGGAGGTCCCGACTGCCCAGACTTCCGCATCTCCATCTAGAAGCCCAGGTTTTCGGCTCTTCTTCACTTTGTCCTGGGAAACTGTGTCTTCCTCCAGGGAAGCATCTTCCTGTTTGTTTTGTTTTCTAAGATGTTTGTTTTTTAAAGCCTGGCTTGCTATTCTTAAATTAATATTGTTTAAGTTCTCTTTCTTTCTCTCTGTCTCTGACTCTCTCTTTCTGCCTTTAAATGAGACAAGTTTATTTTTCTGGTTTACTAACTTCTCTGGTTCCCTTTTGGTTCTCCCCTGCAACCCAGATAATTGAGAATTTACCAGCTGGTCTCTTCCCACCAGATCTACAAGTTGGCCTTTCACTTTCGGTTGGCCTTTGTCATTATATACTTGGATTCTCTTAATGCCTCAAAGCTCAAGTTTGGGAGGAGCCTTTCTTCTCGACTTGGTGGGCTTCAGGCCTCCACTGAGAGCAGAGTCTCTACAGTGGGAAGAGATGGCAAATCAAGTGTTTTTGTGGGAAAGGGAGGGTGGAGTGAGAGCCTTTGCACATTAGGGATATGTATTCACAGAGTCTTCGGGGGCGCAGTCTTTGAGGTAAGTGGGATTAAAGGGCCCTGCTTTTACTTCCATCCCTCCTATCACACCCCTTTTCCAGTTGCTGTGGACCAACGCATCTCTCTAGAGGCAAATACTATCCAGCAAGCAGTCTACCTGTCCTTTATTATTCATGTCTTTTCTGCCACAAGTGTTGTAGATGTTACTACCTTACTTTCACCAAGTTCTACTCCTGTCCTTGCAAACAGAAGAAGATACTGCACCTGGGCTTAAGGCCTAAGGAAGCCAGTCACTTTTGCAGCAAAGGTTCCTTTCCTCCCTATTCATGGCACTGAACCACTCTCCTGCTGCCTCTGCGGAAGAGATTCCTGTTATTGCCACACTTGTGTCTGCTGGGGTAACTTGGCCACTGTCTCTGTCCTTCGACAGAACCTAAGGGAGAAGGTGGCAGCTGTGTCTCCCCCCAGGTTGTGTCACTATTTCTATTCTCTCACGCAGCGGGCCTGACCACTCTGAGTCCCGGGTGTGTGGGGAGGAGGTAACCCTGAAGGAGGAAATAACTGAGAGATCCTCCCAGAGGTAGCTGGTGGTTGTGCCTTTTGTAGGCTGTTCCCTTTGCCTTAAACCTGACGATGTCTCCGCAAGCCTGTGGGCAGCATGCCCAGATTCCCAGACCTTAGGACACTGTGACAGTTGTCTCTGTTGGTTCGCTGTATTTTGTTGCAAGAATTTCTCCATGTGTGTTATTACTGTTAAAAGGGTACACATTTGTGATGGATGTTGTGACTTGAAGATAATAAAATTTAGACAGTAAACTTGGCTTTTTTGCATGAGTGTTGATTTGAGAAGGAGGGAAAGTGACTCCTTGGTTTCCCCAGAGTCAGTCACAACTTGGCGTTGGCTCAGACTTGTAAAGTGGAAGCTCGCAGAGGTGAGGAGCCCCTGTGAAACCCCAAGTCTGTCTGTATTCCCTTTCCATTACCTTTCCTAACCACCTTGCTGCACAGACCCCAGGGTAGCCTGCCAAGCCTTCGTTTGGAAGTGCTGGGCAGAAACTAAGACGCTGCTCACCCACGTGAACATCCATATCCCTTATGCTTGCCTTTGTCTGAAGCAAGTCCGTCTCCCAGGGTGATGTGCCAGATGTCAGTACAACTGTACTAGGTCCCAGCAGAGCGCGAGGCGCAGGTAGCTGGTTTTCTTCTTGAAAAGTAAAGACTCACGCTGGCACCGAGCTGTCAGGGTCCACAGTCTAAGAGAGGCTCATGTCAGTCTGAGTTCAGGCAGAGAGGAGGGGTGATTGAAAGAGCCCCAGCTGTGGCTCATGCTGCCAGTCACCTCTGCCACTGGCCTCTGATGAGCTCAGGGCAGTTCCTGCCTTTGAAGGGACCGTTTACTCCTCCAGATCCTGGGTGGGTGGAAGTTCACTACAGAAGCTCTCCACAGTGTGGGGGAGCAGCTGAATTTCATGTGGAGCTGGCAGCATCTGCTCTTGAGTCGCACAAGTCCTTGTGCGCTGGGGGCCTGGGCCTCGTGGCACATCTTAAAATGATAGTTGGGATTCCCCTCCACCCTTTCGGGGGTGCTGGTACCACAGGATGACCGTGACTCTCCTGACCCCCGTCCCCAATTCCTTTTCAGATCATGTCAGTTTGCTTCCCTTCCTCCCCACAGGGTGGTATGGGCCTGATCAGGGGTCACGCAAAGAATGCAGTCAGCCTTGGGGTGGGTTACTGGCAGGAGGAATAAGCGTTTTAAGATGCATCCCCCTCACCCCTGCCTCTTGCTTCCTCAGTTAGATCCCATTGCTCTCTGTTGCCCTGGTAACCGGCTCAGCAAGAAGAAATTCAAGCTCAGCAAAGCCCCCAGGTTCTCTGCCCTCCCAGCCTGCCTCTCAGTGGGCAGGAAAGAAGAGTGTAAGGGGCAGACAGAATTCGCCTCAGGTAGCCTCGCTCCATCCCCTTCTGGAAGTCCGCAGGCTTCACACCCGCATCTCCTCGCAGTTGCTAATTATACCACCATCTTTCCCTCAGTTTTTTCTGTGATAGAGTGTAGGTGCCCTGTCAGGCCTCGTCCCCTTTGGGGTCTGCACCCAGGTCTGCTACCTCATGGGGGGCTCAGAGCAGCAAAGATTTAGAATACCAAAGTCTCCCAACCTCTGCAGCCTCCTGCAGAGGTTTGGGGTGTCCCTCTGGGGCAGTGATTTTCAACCCTGGCTATTTGAATTACTTGGCGATCTCTTTAAAAATACGATAAACCTTGGCACCATCTCAGTATTTGTGAAAAGTGCCCCTGGATTCCAGTGTGCAGTTGGGGCAAGTACCACTGCTGTTCAAGGATGACCATGACTCGATGTTGGCTGGCCTCTGATTCAAGGTCTTGAACTTAGCCTCTGCCTGATATCCTTAAGTAGTTGAAGGGTCCTGGGGTTTGCTCCCAAAGCTTCCAGTTTCTAGAAGTCTTTCTGCCCCTTTTATTTTCAGCCCCCACATTCTCCACACTCCCCAATTCTTCCTAACCGACAATCCCAAATCCTGCCCAGAGAGGAGGTTACCAAGGCAACCAGCTTAATCTGGTAACTGTGGCATGTGCTGGGAGTGGAGCCCTCCCCTCTTCTTACTTGGTTCATAAAATGCTTGGGGAGGTCCAAGCCACTCTAGCCAGTTTCCACTCTTAACCTCAGAGATATTGGGGCATCTAATAAAGGGAGCCCAGGATGCTGATAGTTGGATCTCCATTGCAGCTTCTTAGCCAAAATTGTGCTCTGTATGTACTGTTCCCTTTCTAAATCCACAAACAGATGGGTGTGCAAGCTCGTTTCTGTGAACACATGCTCTAGCATACATAGGGCCAGAGATATGCACACACACCAATGTATGTGCAGCGCACGCCCTGCTCAGTTCCACCACCACTCCTAGCCTTCAGCGTTCCGGTCCCTGCCTGGTCGGTGCACAGTAAACAGGGGTGCGGCAATGTCCAAGGTGCCTCAGCCCATCTGGAACCTGCTGCCACTCCCCAACTTGTTACCTTAACCTTGATGTGCTTGCACTGAGCATATCTCTTTACCCACCTCCTCCTTAGGAACAGAATTCTCCTGGCATAGGCATCAGGAATAAGGCTAATTTGTTGTGCAAATTTGGCCCTACTTTCCACACTCTATGGTTGTGTCAACTCTGGGGGGCTCTCTGCTTGACGAAGTCAGATGGCAGCTCTGGAGCTTGTCACCCACCTCCACTGCCTTCTTCCTGCTGCCAGCCGGTCGTAGGTGCTCTTGTACTCCTAGTCTCCTCCCCCTCGCCTACCGTCTCTTCTCACCCCAGCTAGACCTGCCACAACCTGCTGCTCCCGGCCTGGCTCCTGCCTGCCTGCCAGTACCTGCCCTTTACAGGCCAGGCCCCCGCCATCTATTGTGCCCTACCAGAAAGGGCAGATGAGTGCCACCCCCAGGCGAGTGTCAATCCACCTAAGGCCTTCCAAGCCTTTTTACAAGGAGAGGTAAAGACCACATATAAGTATGTCAACAGAGCACGTTATCGGGGTTGAGAGTGATCTTTGTAGGCCTCACCCCAGTTCAGGTAGGTGAGTCAAGCATGCAGGCCAGAGACCTGTCCTGGTTCTTTGAAATGGTACTAGAGTCCCTGTAAGCCCCCCAGCCAGAAATTCCTCTCCATTGGTATCGCTCCCTTACCTTGGCCCTTAATATCTGCGTCTTCTCTGAACTCTCCACCCAATCCCATTCAGCCCCTTACAATCCCATGTGGCCCCGTGATCTGCCCCAATGCCCAAATTCAAGCCTCGCGGCCCAGGGGGAGGACCCAGGAAGGGCAGGGGCGGGGACTGGGCGGGGACTGGAGGAGGGGGCGCGGTCTCAGTTCTGCCACCTTCCCGGGCGGTCAGGAGCGCCGCTGCTGCTGCCGCCGCGTCCTCTCAGCCTTGCGCTCCGCCCGCTGCCTCTGTCGCCGCAGCCTGGCCCAGGAGCGCAGAGCCTGGGCACTAGCCCCGCAGCCTACCCACGCTTTGGGCTGCGTGACTGCTGCTGCCGGCATGGGGGGCCGCTAAGGACGGGCACCCCTTCCCTCTGGCACCTCCCCCGGCCACTGGCCACTGGCCACTGGACTCCGGCCAGCGAGCCTCGGGCACCTCTGGCCCCCAGTCCGGCGCCTGGCACGGCCCTCCACTCTGCCCGTCCGGCTCTGAGCATCGTGTCCCCGCCCCCCCCGCCCGCGCCTGGGACACCTAGGTCCCCCGGCGGCCCCGAGAAGAGGGGCGGGGGGGGGGCATGAAGCCGCTGGAAAAATTTCTGAAGAAGCAAACGTCGCAGCTGGCTGGGCGAACGGTGGCGGGAGGTCCCGGTGGGGGTCCGGGGAGCTGCGGCGGGCCCGGAGGGGGTGGGGGACCTGGCGGGGGCGGCGGTCCAGCCGGGGGACCGCGGCCACTGCAGCGGCGTCAGAGCGTGTCTCGCCTGCTGCTCCCAGCTTTCCTTCGCGAGCCCCCCGCTGAGCCAGGGCTGGAGCCACCCACCGAGGAGGAAGGTGGAGAGCCGGTGGGGGTCACGGAGGAGCCCGGCAGCGGGGGACCCTGTTGGCTGCAGTTAGAGGAGGTGCCGGGGCCCGGGCCGCTCGGGGGCGGGGGGCCCCTGCGCTCCCCTTCTTCGCACTCCTCAGATGAGCTGTCCCCGGGTGAGCCCCTGACTTCCCCACCCTGGGCCCCCCTGGGCGCCCCCGAGCGGCCGGAGCATCTTTTGAACCGGGTTCTGCAGCGGCTGGCCGGGGGGGCCACCAGGGACAGCGCCGCCTCAGGTAAGGAGTTGGCTAGCTCATCCATCCCGGAGTAGGGGGTTGCTACCTGGGTCCTCTTCCTTGCCCTTGGAATGCGGGGGTGGCGCTATGCTGGAGCCTCGGTGTGGGGTTGAGTGGGCAGCCGAAGTGGAGTAGGGACTCTTCGGAGAAACAGACCCTTCTGCGGAAGGGAAATGGCAGTGCCACCTTGCTCCCTGTAACAGCCTCACCCATAGATGAACCTCTGTCTCTCCTTAAGCCACCCTTCCTTTCCCTTGGACATCTTATCTATAGTCTCTTGGGTCCCTGATGTTGATTACCTCCTTCTGGGGCCCAAAATTAGGGCCCGACACACTAAGATGGAAGCTGCCCAGAACAGCCTGTGCCCCCCTCCCCCCACGGAGGTGTCCAAGCCTGAAAGACCTTCCAGGAGTCCCTGACTCTGTTTAGAAACCCAGGGCAGAGGGCTGGCCCCCTCAGCAGGGCAGTGCCAGACAGGCACAGAGCCTGAGCTGGCTTTGGGGCTCTGGCAAAGGAATTCATTGTCCTTAACAGCTTGGGGGGTGGGGGAAGGAGGTGCTCTAGTTGGGGGCTGACTCAGAGGTGTTGCTGAGGTGGCAGGGCAGACACCAACGTCTGGGGGGGTCTGAGCCTTCCCAACTCCTACCCTTCCCCTGGCAAGCCTCAGCACATGGCTGCTTTCAAAAATAATAACCACACCCAGAGAGGCTTAGTCCCTAAATGATGATGCTATTTCACCACTCCCCACCAGCACCCCTACAAGGGGACTATGAGGAAACTGAGGCCCCAAAATGCTGGTTGGGTGCTGAGGAAGAAGACCTGCAGGTTCTTAGGTCTAGTTCTCATCATTTCACTAAGCCCAGCAGGGTCTGGTGATTGGAACCCTGGCTAAGAATTTTAAGATAGGGGTTTCCTTCTGTGTTCCCAGACCTTGGCGGGGAGCCCTAGCCTAGGTGTGTGGAAGAGGGTTCCACTCCTCTAGACTTTTCTGAAGACCCGGGTCCTCTCCTGTGGCTCAGGCAGCAGGTGCCCTGGGGAGCTGACACCTTTTGGATTTAATTAGAAAAATATCAGACACACACAGCTCTCCTAACCATAACTTCCCGCCTACACTACACACCCCGTGTCTCTATGACACATTCCCTGGGGAGGCTGTGCGTTGGACCAGAGCCTGCCTTGGAAGAGACAGACGCCAAACTGGTGCCCCCACAGCCACTTCTCCCCCACTCCACCCTGTGCTCTTCTTCCTTCGCTCTGGCTCAGTTCGCCTGCTGGATGAAGAGTATAGGAAGGGTGCTGGGCATCTCTGTTCCTAGTCCCTCAGCCCTGGAGCTGGACATCAGGGCGGGAGGCGGGGGTTGGCTGTCAGACTCACTTTAAGAACATGGCAGGGAAGCTGGGCAGAGCAGTAAGGAGAGAAACTCTTTTTTTGGGGGGTGCCTGGTGCCACAGACTCTGCTCAGTCTTTCCTGGGGAAGGACTCCTGAATTGATTGTCACCTGTGCTATCTAGTCTGGCAGGCTGGATTCCCAGAGTAACTGGTTTGGGGAACCCTAAACCAGTCTGAGAGTGAATGAGAATCAGCTTAACCTGTCGCTCTGTTATTCTCCAATACAACCAATGTAATTAAGCCATTTGGTTCCCTCCTAGGGTGTGTGTGGGAGGAGAGAACTTACAGCAGGTTCCCTACACTAGCCATTCTCTCCACAGTCTAAGCAGCCCCATTTTACTTACCACTGGTTCTCCCTGACACTGTTTGCCTCAGGCATATTGAGAAAAAAACTAGGGCCCGGAGTGTGGGTTCTTAGTCCAGCTCCAGGCAAGTCTCTCCCAGTCCTGGGCTTGGGCTTCTTCTCATTTGTGAAATGAGAGTTGACGTGGGGGCCTCCTTTCCCACCTTCGTGGTGAGGATTGGAGGCCAGGGGATGGGAGCCAAGGGCCCACAGAGGCCCTGGTTTTGTCCTGGGGCAGTGCCTAGGGACCTGGCCCTAACCTGTCCTGATGAGGACACCTGGCTCCCTCCCTGCGCCTGGCCTGTGTGTGCCAGGCTGCCCTGCCCTACCCCAGAGCTGGATGCAAGTCAGGGCGACCTCGTACCTGGCTGACTGGCTGAGCCAGGCCCAGGTGGAGGTGTGGAGGGAAAAGGGGTGGTGGGAGGAGCCACTCCTCTCTACCCTTCCATCATTAACCCTACCATCTCTGGACGTCCAGAGGACGCAGGGTTTCTCTTAAAAGGCTTTAGGATCAAAGAGTTGGCAGTTGCTCCATCTCCTTTTTAATGGGGCTCGTTCTCACCTGCCTAGTTGGAACTCAGAGTTGTTAGGTAGGATTGGGGAGGGGAGGAGGGACACACACAACTCTGCTGACCCTGACCGCAGTGTTTGGAAGTTGTGTCTGTCTAGAGACCCTTCTGTGAGCTACCTCTGTGGGGTTGGGGGCAGATCTCAAGCTTGGTTATTATCTGAACAGCTTCCCACACTCACTGAAGAGAAGTGGGCGTGGCCATCAGAGTGCCCCTTCCTTCCCTCCAGCTGCCTTGGCAGCTGCCAATCCCACCCCCGCAGCGGCTGCCCAGAGACTTCACATGTGTGTGTGTGTGCGTGTGTGCACCAGCATGCAGAGCATGATGGGGCAGGCGGCTGGGGCTCCAGTCTGGCCAATGAGAACTTGCCCTTGGAGGCAAGAGAGCAGGGCAGAGCATGTCCGGTTGGGTCCTGAAGTGCCTTCCTGACATCAGTGGCACCAATTGATCTTCACAGATATCCTGCTGGATGACATCGTCCTCACCCATTCTCTCTTCCTCCCCACGGAGAAATTTCTGCAGGAGCTACATCAATAGTATCCTTTTATGGAGCTTGCGAAAGGGGAGGTGGGGAGGGAGCTGCTCCCACCACCCCACGTGTGACGTCAGGACCTAAGCTCTCCCTTACAACACACACTTGGGTGTCAGCCCCAGTGCTTCTGCTCAGCAGCTGTGTGTCCTTGAGCAGATCACCTGACCTCCCAGGGCCTCAGTTTCCTCTGCTAGAAAATGAGGGTAAATAGCACCTGCTCTGCCTACCTACTGGGCGACTATGGAGATAGACCTGATCGCAGATGTGGGAGTGCTTTGGAGATGGCAAAGCCCTGTGCAAATGGGAGGTATTATTATTCTATTAAGAGTGTCTCTCTCCCCACTGAGTTGTTGCTCCAAACATCTGGTTGCCCAGTGCGTTATTACAGGGTCCGATGTAAACACCAGGTCATAGCTGTGCTTCCGTGGGGCCAACTGGAGACAAGCCTCTGGCTGGGCTATTCATAGGGTCTCGTGTAAGCATAGGGCCTCTTACCGAGTTATTTTAGGACCTAATTGCAAATGTCAGGCCACCGAGCAGAACATCATAGGCCTTACACTGAGGTATGGTCAGGTTTGTGGTGAGCACATTGGCCTTTATCAGCCTGCTGTGAGCTCCAGCCATGGACTGGTGGGGGTTGGGTGGGTCCAGACAGGATGTCCTCAAGTGAATTTCAGAGGTGGGAGCTGGATGTGGTCAATTGGGTGTCATCCCTACCTACTCTGAGCTGGGGCATGAAGGGGGTCTTGGTATCAGGGACCCCAGGATCTCCTTTCTCCCTGTCCCCAAACCTAGAGAACATTTGGGGGTGGTTTAGCCTCCCATCTCCCCCTCCCACTTCCCTCAGATCTGCCTACCCAGGGCATTTTTCTTAACTCAGGGGTCAGTTTTGTTTGGGCAGGAGGCAAGGAGGGCCCCGAGGGGCTGGGCCAGAAGCAGGCCTGTCTAGCGATGCTCCTTCATTTCTTGGACACCTACCAGGGGCTGCTGCAGGAGGAAGAGGGGGCCGGCCGCATCATCAAGGTGGGCCTGGGGAGAAAAGGCGGGTAAGCAGGCTCTTGGCTCTGGAAGGAGGCCCCTTCAAAGGGAGCTGTGCTTGTCAAGCTGGGTGCTAGAAGGAAAAGATGCCAAGGGGTCTCCACTTATATTGTTCTCCTTCGCTTGAAGGTGTGGAGCCCCTGCTCTGCTCCGGCCCTTACAGAGAGTGATGCTTGGGATGAGACCTCTGACCTCACCTCTCTCCTCCTCTCCCCAGGATCTGTACCTGCGGATTATGAAGGATGAGTCCCTTTACCAGGACCTCCGAGAGGACACACTGAGGCTGCACCAGCTTGTGGAAACCGTGGAGCTAAAGTGAGGGGAATGGGTTGGGGAGGGGATAGGGAAGAAGTCCCCCATGTTCCTCTCTCACAGGGGCTGCCTCTGGCCTTTTGGCTCCAATATGGTTTTATTTCTGTCCCTTTCTCTTGCTGGAGAGTAGCACAAAGCACTGTCTCCAGTCACTTTTTTGTTTATTCCAATGGCATACTGGTAAATATTGAACAACCAGCATTTCAGGGAAAAGCAAACAAACAAACCCTGATTTGTAGCTTTTGCTGATTTCTATGGTGTAAATTTCTCACCATAGCTGATTTCAAGCTGCCAACTGATGTCACTGAGTGTGCAGTTGGGAAGAGATGTAAATAACCTGAAGGGCAGAGATAACAATGAAACACAGTAAAACAATTAGGAGACTACATTTTTTGGTAATAATTTGGATGTAAGATTAGAAACCCTCCACACACACATACTTTTTAAAAAAACCCTCTGTGCACTGGGTTTAATGTCCATGCCTCTTTTTTTTTAAATTGAGTTTTAGAGAGAGAGAGAGGGAGGGGGAGAGAGACATATTGATTTGTTGTTCCACTCACCAATGCATTCATCAGTTGACTCTTGCACGTGCCCTGACCGGGGATCGAACCCGCAACCTTGGCACATGGGGACGATATGCTAACCAAATGAGCTATCTGGCCAGGGTCTCACACACACTTTTTAAATAGCTTTATTTAGAAACCATTTGGGAAAATTTAACAATCCACTTTCTTGAGCCAGTATGAACTGGCTTCAGGGCCCCACTGCATCGATCACCCATCCTTCCATCCAACCATCCGTCTGTCCATCTATCCATCCATACCTTCGGCCCTTTCCGTTTCTCTCCCCTCCATCCCCCCCACCACAACCTCAGTATCTCTCACCTGGATGATTGCCACAGCCTCCAATCCAGGCCCTTCAAGTCTTGTGTCTGTCTCTCCCTTCCTACGTGGACACCAGAGAGACCTTCCCAACTTGACATCATGTTCCTGTTCCAAAAACACCATGGTTGCCCTTACCTATCAGACAAAGCTGCAACGTCCCAGTGCAGCACTCAACGCCCTTTCCTTTCCGCCTCCTGTTCACCCTTCCCGCCTCCATTCCCACATAGCCCTGTAACGACACTCCCACTACCCCTCGTTCCCTGAGCGTCCGTCCGTGCTTGCCCAGCTTCCTGCTGTCATCGATACGGTCTATTACAGAGGACCTCCTCCCACCCCCTCCTCTCCCTGTTGTCCTTCAAGGGCCAGGTCACATGCCATCTTCTCAGTGAAGGTTCCCCAGATCCTCCCTTTTAGGAATAGCACTTGCTCCCCCCCAACAAAACTCTCTGTTCACCTTTTTAATGCCACCTAACCCTTGCCTTCTGTTGGAAGTGGCTGCATGCACGTCTGTCTCCCTCCCAGACTGTAAAGTTCTTGTTGGCGAAATTCAGCAAACAGTTGATGAGCTACACCTACCATGTGCCAAGCAATGTGCTAGGGCTGGAGGATGAAAAAAAAAAAATCAGTAAGAACTAATCCGAGCCCCCTCAAAACAAACAGACAAAAAAAAAATCCCCAAAAAACAAGAACTAATGCAGGCCCCAAAAGTGCTCAATCTTGTAGGAGAGATAAGACAGAAACAGCCCTGGCTGGTGTAGCTCAGTGGATTGAGCGCGGGCTGGGAACCAAGTGGTCCCGGTTCGATTCCCAGTCAGGGCACATGCCTGGGTTGCAGGCCAGGTCCCCAGTGAGGGCCATGTGAGAGGCAACCATACATTGCTGTTTCTCTCCCTCTCTTTCTTCCTCCTTTCCCCTCTCTCTAAAAATAAATAAAAATAAATCTTTAAAAAAAAAAAGACAGAAACATAAAAAAATATTAGACCATCGTCCTATTCCCCACCCCAGCCCCCCGCCAAAATTGACCTTTTCTGGTGAGTGGGGTGGATCAGACAAGAATTCATGGAAAAGGTGACATTTGATTTGGGTCACTTGGACAGTTGTCCCCTGCTGGCCGTTGTTCTCACTTCAAACCCCCTCCACCACTCTGTGAACCTGATGCCAGTGCATCCTTGACCCAGTTCTGATGTCCCTGCTTGGTGTAGCCGGCCTGGTGCTCCATATGCCTGGCAGGGCTTCCTGATGCCCGGCTGTGTCCATGCCAGGATCCCAGAGGAGAGCCAGCCGCCCAACAAGCAGGTCAAGCCCCTCTTCCGCCACTTCCGCCGGATAGACTCCTGTCTGCAGACCCGAGTGGCCTTCCGGGGCTCCGATGAGAGTGAGTGTGGGTGCTAGGAGGGGCGGGGCTTGCTGAGCAGCTCAGGGGGCCCTGTGGGGTGTCGGGTCTTAGGCACCCTTAGCGGAGCCTCCTCGTGTAGTAGAACCAGTCCTTTCCACGGCATCCTTTCCAATGGCCAACCAATTTAGGGTTAGCAGCGGGACGAAGTGGGGAACACAGGTTTCCTGGAGGGCACTGTGACAGCGCTGTCATTCTGCCCTCTGATGACAACCCTCTTCCTGTCTCTGTCCAGTCTTCTGCCGGGTCTACATGCCTGACCACTCCTACGTGACCATACGCAGCCGCCTCTCAGCGTCTGTGCAGGACATTCTGGGCTCCGTGACAGAGAAACTGCAGTACTCCGAGGAGCCTGCGGGGCGCGAGGACGCCCTCATCCTGGTGGCTGTGGCCTCTTCAGGAGGTGAGGGTCAGGGAGAGCTCAGCTGGGACCCCAGGACAGGGAACTCACAAGCCCGGTGCTCCGGGGCAGGGTAGAGACTGACTTCTGGGCCCTGGCTGCTCAAACGGTGGGTCTGGGCCCAGCCACGTGGGCATCCCCTGGGAGCTTATTAAAAACGCAGTATTTCAGACCACACTCCAGACCTGCGCAATCAGAATGTGCATTTCAACCAGATCCTCAGGCTATTAGTTGAGGCATATTAAAATTTGGGAAGCGGTGGTCCAGGACACTTGGGTGCTGATCTGAGGGCCTGCCTTGTTCACTTTGGTATCTAGTCCTTTCATCTCTTTGAGTACTGACAGGTGCTCTGTTTCTGAGGCTAACGACACAGGTTGGGCCTCCAATCCCTGTGGGAAGGCAAAAAGCCTGCAATGTCACCACAGCCTTATTTCCCTCTAAGACAGAAAAAAAATTCATGCTTTTCCAGTGTCACAGGAATGAAAGAACACAGGAAGAGCTGTGAAAGAACACTGGGAGCAAAAAAGGAGGCTATAAATGCAAAAGAAGTCATTATTTGAAAGTGTTCCTAAGAGTAGGGCGTAAACTGGCGATCTCGCGAGTCCTGTCCGTCTAGAATGCGCCCACGCAGGCTGAGGCGTTTCTGGATGGGATGGCGACCGTGGCGGGGATGTGTGAGGGTGCAGGTGGCTGGGGCTGAGGCAGAGCAGCTCATTTTTCTGCAGAGAAGGTCCTTCTCCAGCCAACTGAAGACTGTGTCTTCACCACTCTGGGCATCAACAGCCACCTGTTCGCCTGCACCCGGGACAGCTTCGAAGCTCTGGTAAGAAAGCCTACGCCAGGCCTTGGCTGGGAGTGAGGGCTGTGAGGGGCTGTGAGCAGAAACTCGCAAGCCCGGAGGGGAGCCCAGCCCTGTCCCCATGCCTACCACCAGGTGCCCCTCCCCGAGGAAATCCAGGTCTCTCCTGGAGACACAGAGATCCACCGAGTGGAGCCTGAGGACGTGGCCAACCACCTTACTGCTTTCCACTGGGAGCTATTCCGATGCGTGCACGAGGTGGGGACGGAGGCTGGTGCTGGGCTAGGGGCCAGGAGGGAGCAACGTGCCAAACGTGGGGGCCTGGACTGAGGCAGCTTCTGCAGCTGAAGTCCCTGCTTAGAACACTCACTCACCACGTGCTCTGGGGAAATGGAGCACCCAAACCCCTCTTAACCTTTGTCCCCCACCTTGAGAAAGAGCAAAGAGAGAGACCCCCTAGCAGGGTGGTTCAGGGCTCAAAAAATGCTGCTTACACAGACCCTGAACCATGGTTAGTGTTTTTCAAATATCCACTATTAAGGAAAGAAACTATGGCAGCAACAGTAGTATCTACAGATAGGTTAAGTGCCTAGCATCTTTCAAGTCTTCAATAAATGGTTGAGTGTTATTCATGTTGGTTGTCCATTCCCCTCCCCATCTCTGTTGCATCCTGTCCTGTCCCCATCTTTTCTATTTTCTACCCCTCCCACCCCACCCTCCTTCTTTTCCCTCATCACCGCCTTGCACTGCCATCTTCCCACCCACACCGCCCACGCCCTGGGCGCCCCTCTGCTGCCACCTCCGCCGTGGGTGCAGCTGGAGTTCGTGGACTACGTGTTCCACGGGGAGCGCGGCCGCCGGGAGACGGCCAACCTGGAGCTGCTCCTGCAGCGCTGCAGCGAGGTCACCCACTGGGTGGCCACGGAGGTGCTGCTCTGCGAGGCTCCGGGCAAACGTGTGCAGCTGCTCAAGAAGTTCATCAAGATTGCCGCTATGTGAGTGCAGCTGTCAGGGGCCAGGGCCGCGGTGGGGGGTGGGACAGTGCCCTGGCCACCTGACCGCCCTCTGACCCCCGCTCCCAATCCCGCAGCTGCAAGCAAAACCAGGACCTGCTGACCTTCTACGCTGTGGTCATGGGGCTGGACAACGCTGCGGTCAGCCGCCTGCGGCTCACCTGGGAGGTAATGCGGCCCCTTTCCTTTCCTCTCCTGCCGGCTGTGCGGGCCCACCTGGAAGTCTCAGCCTCCAGCCTCAGTCTTGATAGCCTCGGCTCACCTGAGTGGGAAGGAGGCGCCCATGCAGTCCCAGGGTAGGCTGCTCTGGCCTTGTGCAGACCAGTAACAAGGCTGAATCCCGCCTGAGTGGGAGGGCAGGTAGCGCAGGCTGTGGGATTTCCACCAGTACTCAGTGAGGTGTCTCGGAGCAGGGCAGAGGCCTCAATTTCCATGGAATAATTCATTTCTCTGGGCTGCTTCTAGCTCCCCAGACCCAGCCAAGGGTGACTCCACGTCCCCAACCACCTGCTTCTCAGCCCCTGCAAGACATTCGGGCCCTTTCCCCTCTGACAGCTGGGGGTTAGTCAGAAGCTCCCAGGAAACTCAAGGAGCGCCACTCTGACGCTCCTTCTTCCTTCACCCTCTCTGCAGAAGCTGCCAGGGAAATTCAAGAACTTGTTCCGCAAATTTGAGAACCTGACAGTGAGTGGGTTTGGCTCCTTTATCTGCCCTTGGCCTTGTACACCAGACACTCAGTTCCCGCAAACCTTCTTCCTCAAGCTTCCCTTTCAAGGTTTTTAGTGCCAAGACCCCCCTCCTCTCCGCGCGATGCTGGAGGGTTGCTGCCCTGTTTTCCCTGGAGGTGGGAGAACAGTCCAGGCCCCCAGGACACCCCCAGCTAGACACCCCTTCACGTCCGTTATCTCATTGGAGATGTAGCTAGGGGAGGGGAGTGAGGGAGGGGATGGGGGATGTCTTTGGGGTACCCTGGGCCCATCTGTCCCGTTATCTGTCTTCTGCGGAATGTCAGGATCCCTGTAGGAACCACAAAAGCTACCGAGAAGTGATCTCCAAGATGAAACCTCCTGTGATTCCTTTTGTGCCTCTGATCCTCAAAGGTGAGAGCTGTTCCCCAATTAGGCTCCTCTGTCCACATTGTCCGTGCACCAGTTGTGACTGTCATCCTCACCCAGCTCAGCTCTGAGTGCCCAGAGGAGAGGAGCCCCCAAGATGGCGTGGATTCCAAGGGAAGGGAAGGGCTCTTTGGGCTTCTCTTACTCTCTTGCTTCTCTCCCCATCCCCTAGACCTGACTTTCCTGCACGAGGGGAGTAAGACCCTTGTGGATGGTTTGGTGAATATCGAGAAACTGGTGAGTGGCATTGCCAACCCTGGTCCTGTGAGTCGGGGGATGGCATCCTCCCCCTCTCCTGGCACCCCTCCTAAAGACAGCAGCCTTTCTCCACGGTGCCCAGCTTGCCTGACAGACTCCTGACTCTCTCCCTGGTGGCATCGCTGTAGCAACCCGCCCCCGGGTGGCAAAGCTGACAGGCAGCTTGGGGGGCAACTCTACCTCCCCCTCATCTGGCACCCTGTTACTCCCACTTCTTTGGTGCTTTGGAGACCCTCCAGATCCAGGGACTGGAGGGAGTAAACCCAACGGGATTGGCGATTGGAGGACGGGGAGCCTAAGGGGTGGGAGCGTCTTCCTGTGCCCTTTCCGGGACTCAGTCCTTGTCATCTTGCAGCATTCGGTGGCTGAAAAAGTGAGGACAGTGCGAAAATACCGGAGCCGGCCCCTTTGTGAGTACCCAGGTTCTGAGAGCACGGTGGGTAGGGTTTTTACTGAGCGGGAGGGTCCTGAGGAGAAATCTCTGCTCAAATGCTTATGTCCTTAAACTTGTCAGTTTTCCATTCTGTCCTTGGCCTCCCCAGGGGCCCCCCTGCTCAGCGCCTGTCCCAGTCTGCACCCTTGTCCTCCGGCCAGTGTGTGTGGAGAGGAAGAAGAGAATCTGGTGGCCTAATCGCTTCTCTCTCTCCTTGTACTCCAGGCCTGGATATGGAGGCATCCCCCCATCACCTGCAGACCAAGGCCTATGTGCGCCAGTTCCAGGTCATCGACAACCAGAACCTCCTCTTCGAGCTTTCCTACAAGCTGGAGGCTAACAGTCAGTGAGAACAGAGGTTTCAGTCGGCCCCCACCAGGGCCTTGGGCGCCTGACACGCAAGCACTTTGCACGATGTCCCAACCCACCTCCAGCGTCTTTCTGCTGGAGCAACTTTCCATCCCTTGGGAAAGAGTCAGATGGACTTACCCCTGGACTCTCAGGCCTGTTCATCCTGCTGAAGTCCTCTCCCTCCCACCTCGGTCCTTCAAACCCAAACTACAGTCTGCTGGCTCCTGCCCCTGCAGGGAAAGGGGGCCGAGAGCTCCTTCCTCTGTCGCCTCCCATTGAGGTCTGTTCCCGATATAGAATTTCCAACCTCCTCTTCCCAAGCAGGAAGGAAAGCTGCCTACCCTTCCGTCTCGTTTGGAGAGACTGGCAACCTTCCTCTCCACCACCTGTCCCGTTTCATTTCTCCATGGCCAGGGCTGGGACCCCTGGATGTTAACCCCTCCACTTCTGAATAGTATATTGCCCGTGTGTGTGCATGTGTGTGTGTATGTGTGTGTGCGCCACCCTCCCCCCGCAAGCAGCAGGAGTGAATGTGGTCATTGAGGGAGGGTGTTATGTGTGCCAGGGTGGGGGGAGGTTTTTATGTTGGTGCTACCCTTGTCTACTCTGCCCCCGGGTTGGTGCAGTGTGGATATTGTCCCCACCCCCGCCACTCTCTGCTCAGTTACTCCTGCTGCCCGGCATCCCAGGCTTGTGGGCAAAGCTGCTCTTGAGGACAGGGAGCAGCAGCAGGTGGGAGGGGGTACCCATCACCCTTTGGGAGTCCCCCAGTCAGGCCTCCCAAAGGTCCCTGGGTGGGCTTCAACGAGAGGGTAAAAGATGCTCAGGGAAACACAGGCCTACGCTGCCTCTAGGACCCCCCTCTGCATTACAGTGGGTACGGCATGGTGGTGTCAGGAGTTAGGGGTACCTGCTCCTCACACTCCTGCTTCTACAGTATTTCATGGCTAAGAAGGGAGTGGTCATTCCCCTTCTGGCTCTGTCTGACGCTAAGGTCATGATCTGTCCTTTTCCCTGTCTTGACTTCCCCTTGGTTCTCCCCGTCAGAGCTGGGGTGGGGTAGATCCCTGTACCTGGGGCAGGCAGACCCCCAATGTAGCGGGAGGGAACGGCGGACACTGTAAAGGCAGACCGGACTTTTGCGATGCCTGTATTACCTCTGTCTCCCCTTCCTCTCCCATCGCGGTCCTCCAGGGCTGAGGGGTGCAGGGGCTCCTGGCAGCTACCGGGTGAGGTTTTCGGGCGCGTCCTCACCTTCCTTTCTGGCACCACCTCTTTCCCTTCTGAAGAGGCAGCAGCAGCAGCGGCATCAAGAGCAAAACAGCTGCTGTTCCTGCTCTGAGGGTGTATATATTTTTTACCAAAAGCTCTGGAATTGTAAATTTATTTTTTAAAACTCAAAGAGGGAAAGAGCCTTGTATCATATGTAAACAATGTACCATAGGTTCTGTTGTACAGTCCCTTTTCTACAGTGGCCTGTCTTGTTCCTGCCACAAAAAAATGTCTATGGACTCCCCACCCCTACCCCCACGGACGCAGGCACTGCGTCCCACTCCCTGCATCCTTCGCAGACAGTGACCAAGACCCTCCTCTTGCTCCCTGCCCCCTCCCTGCAACTGCTGATGTGCCCTCTTCTCCCTGCAGCCACCCCCCGCTCCTGGCTCCTCTCAGCCGCCTTCTCCCTCCAGCTGCCGCAGCCCTGCTCCCACACGGGGTCCCGCTGGGCCAGTCTCCCCCAAACCTTGACACCTGCCCTGCTGCTTCCCTGCAGCCTCCGGACCTCTCCCCGTGCCCACCGCTTTAACAGAGTGAACCGTGTGCACTGTACAGGCCCAGTTGGCTCTGCAGACCCTGCGGGGTGGGAAAAAAGCCAATAAAGTCTATGAATCAACCCTCCTGCTGTTCTCCGTTCTGTTTCTCTGAGGCTGGGGAAGGGATGCGGGCGGGGAGAGGGGACCGCCGCAGTGTGCTGGGCCCCTCAGGAAGACAGTTCTGGAGTGACTTTGAAAATGTGGATAAAAAAAAAAAGAGAGAGAAAATGTGGATGAGAGGAGAAGGTGCCAAACTCATGAGACGTGTCACGTCGCACCCGGAACTCGGAAGAGTGAGTGTTTCCGTGCTTCTGTGTTCCAGGTGCCGTGGATATGCGATCTTGTTTAATTCCAATACTGTAAGGAGGAAGATGGAGGCTGGGCAGTCCTAACCTCAGATCCCAGTTACAGGGTGAGTGAGGGGGCGGATCTGGGCCTCCCACCTAGATCTGTGCACTGCAGGCAGCATGCACGACCCACACAACCAATATTTACCAGTTATGCTAAGGCGCGGGGCGCCTCCAGGAGACACCCTATACACCAACGGTGGCGCAGGAGCCCTGGACCTTCCCTCGTCCTCTATTTGTTATTTTTTCCATCTTCTGTATGTCAGAAAAGGGGCTTCTTATCCACCCAGGTTTTCCAGGCGAGAAAGAATATAGGACTCACCCTTAATGGCTCTATCTCTCATCCTCACTTGTCGGCCAGTCCCATCGGCTACAATTCCAGAGCGTATCTGGGATCAGTCCGCTGGTGCTGTGACTGTGACTCCTCCATCACCGCCCAGTCCAAACGGCTTTCATGGCTTCCCTGCATGATTACACTGACCTTCTACCTGTGTTCTCAGCCCCCTCTCTCCGACCCACCCCCTCCCCCACTCCAGTTAGTTCTCCACACTGCAGCCAGGGTGCTCTTTTAAAAACCTAGATCAGATCGTGTATGGCTGAAATTAAAAAGAGACGCAATGCCAAGTGTCAGTGAGGATGTGGAGCGGCTGGAACTTCTATACACTGTTGGTGGGAGTGCAGAGTGGTGTGACTTCAGAAAGCTGTCTGAACTAGCATTTCCACTCCTAGGCGTATGTCTGAGAGAAACAGTGCTTCAAAAAAGATTTTATTTATTTATTTTTAGAGAGAGGGAGGGGAGAGAGTGGGAAAGAAACATCAATGTGTGGTTGCCTCTCGCATCCCCCCCACCAGGGACCTAGCTGGCAACCTAGGCATGTGCCCTGACTGGGAATTGAACTGGCAACCCTTTGGTTCCCAGCCCACGCTCAATCCACTGGGCCACACCATCCAGGGCTGTTGTATAATCTTAAAATGGAATACTACATAGCAATAAGAAGGAACAAACAACTACTACCTGCAGAAATGAATATTATAGACATAATATTGAGTAGAAGAAGCCAGACATATAAGACTAAATACTGTAGGATTCCACTTAAGAGAAGTTCAAGATCAGGCAGGATTAATCTACAGGGTTAGAAGTAGAAATGGTGGTTACTCAGTGGAGTGGGGGAGAGTATTGGTTGGGAAGGGGCGTGAGAAGCCCTCTGTGGTGATGGAAATGTTCTATATTTTGACCTGGGGCTGGCGCGTGTGCGTGTGTATGTTCATTGAATTGTTTGTGTGAGATTGATACCTTTCACTGTAGCTATCTTATACTTCAACCAAAACAATTTGGATCATAACACTCCCTTTTCTGATAATGCTGAGGTTAAAAATCAAAGTCCTCTCTCTCCAAATCCATCTCCTACCCCCTCGCCCCTCACTCACTCCACTCCAGCCACACTGACTGCTTTACTGTTCCTAAAACACGTAACACTCATTCTTGTCTCAGGGAGTTTGTTTACCTTTTGCTCTTCCCTGACATCTCTGAGCCCACCCCATCTCAACCCTTGCTCTCTGTCCCCTTGTCCTTCAGTGTTTTCTCCAAGGCACTTGTTGCTACCTGACATCATGTATACCTTGCATGTTTGCTTCGTGGTTACTCCCCTGCCAGAATGTTAGCTCCATGAGTCTGTCTTATTCACTATTCAGTCCCCAAAACAGGACTTGGTAGAGAGAAGACACTCAATATATATTTGCTGAATGAATAAATTAGGTTGGTTGCAATAGGAGCTGTGAGAGCCGCACAAGACATAAGATGATAGGTGCTCTGGGAATTAAGCCAAGGAGATTCACTGCTGGTCTGGGGATGGTGGTGAGGCACAATAAGAAAACACTTTTTGGAAGAGATGACCCAGTTCTCGAAGCAGCATAGGGTTTGATGGCTGAAGTATAGAAGTGGGAAGGCAGGAGGGTAGAAGAAGTGGTTTGGGTTATTCCTCTCATCCCATCTCAGCTGTGATCAGACCCATCACACCTTTCAGGGGTGGTGATAAAAGTTGGCGTTTGGAACAATGTCCTTTGCCACTCACTATGCTGGGCATCGTGTGCATTCTCTCATCTAATCTTCTCAAGAAACCCAGAAGGCCGGCTCTACCAGCTCTACTTTCCAGATAAGAATTGAGGTCTGGAGAGATTTCTTATCAGATGTACAGAGAGGCCAAGTCACCAGCACTGAGCCTCACAGCTAGCAGGGATTTGAACCCAGTTATTCTGCCTCCAGAGCCACAGTTTAAACTCTGTACAATCCTGGGATCTTGAATAGCTGAGAGATATCCACCTTGTGCTCATCAGGCTGCAGTGGCCACCTGACTATCGCTGAGGAGACTAGCCTTTCTGGTCCCTTCCCTCCAACCCACCTGTGTTCTGCTTCCTCGTGGGGAGAGTGGCCAAGAGACTTGACAGGTGGTCCAAGGGTTATGTGGGATGGGTGGGGAGAAAATGAGCTTACTAAGTAGCATGGCACCTGCTAGGCTGTTCTAACAATGGTGACAATAATTTGGGACAGTCAGAAGACCATGGTAGTAAGACTCCTGCTCTCTTGATCAGGTGTATGTAAAGAGTGAAGAATTTAAGCAATGCCCTTTTAAGCCACGAGGTGTCGCTACCAAGATTACGTTCTTACCAGGCTTGGGATAGGGAAGAGGTATGGGACAGGGAGAGCGGGTTAGATAGAGCATTTCTTGGGGGACATTTCTTGAATATGTCTGAGAGTATCTGTCCCCAAATATGAGTACGAATTTTGACCAGAATAACTTGCATCTTTTGTTCTCTTTTTACTGCCTCTTTCCCATTTAGTATTTAAACCCTCTCAAGTCTCTATTTTTTTTTTTAAAGATTTTATTTATTTATTTTCAGAGAGAGGAGAAGGGAGGGAGAAAGAACAATGTATGGTTGCCTCTCACATGGCCCTCACTAGGGACCTGGCCCGCAACCCAGGCATGTGCCCCGACCGGGAATCGAACCGGGACCCTCTGGTTCCCAGCCCGCGCTCAATCCACTGAGCTACACCAGCCGGGCTCAAGTCTCTATTTTTAAAAACATGTTCCTTGACCCCACATGCCTGTCCTAGCTACTGTCCCCTCCCTCATTTTCCTTCATGGCCAAACTTGTTCAAAGGGTTGGCTCTACTTACTGTCTCTACTTCCTCACCTCCCATTCATTCCTTTTTTATTTTGTCTTGTTTCCCTAACTTTTCATCATGAAATATTTCAAACATAGAAGTGTTGCAAGATTAGTACAATGAATACTCTTAAATCTTTCTAGATTCTATAATTAACATTTTGCTAACTTGCTTTTGTTCTCTGTGTGTGTCTCTTTTTCTACTTATATATACACACACACATTTTTTCTTTTGCCAAGCTATCTGAAAGTAAGCTGCCTCAGTGGTAATCTCCTAAGAATAAGGACATTCTCCTACGTACATATCCACCACACCATTATCATACCTTGAGAAAATCAATCCATTTCTATGATATCATTTAATTTCTAGTCCATATTCACTTTCCCCAGATTGTCTCGAAAAATCTTTTTAAAAACTTAAACCCTCCTGATCCCATGCATTGCATTTGGTTGTTATATCGCTTCAGTCTCTTTTATTCTAGACTAGCTCATTCTATTCTTCTTTTTCGATTACACAGGCTTTTCAAAGTCTGGGACAGATGCCTTGTGAAATACCCCAAATTCCTTCCTTGTCTGGTCATTCCCCCTTGCCCTTGCCTGCTTGCACCTTCATCCCTTCTGTGTAGAGCAGCGCTGCCCAGTACAGCTATTGTGCGAGCCACATACATAGTTTCAGTTTTTCTAGTGGCCCCATTAAAAAAGTAAGAAGAGGGCCCTGGCTGGTGTAGATCAGTGAATTGAGCGCGGGCCTGCAAACTAAAGAGTCGCTGGTTCGATGCCCAGTCAGGACACATGCCTGGGTTGCAGGCCATGTCCCCAGTGGGGGGTGTGCTAAAGGTAACCACACACTAATGTTTCATGCCCCCTCTTTCTCTCGCCATCCTCCCCTCTAAAAGTAAATAAATAAAATCTTTTCTTTTTTTTTAAGATTTTATTTTTATTTATTTTTATTTTTTTTAAAGATTTTATTTATTTATTTTATTTTTAGAGAGAGGAGAAGGGAGGGAGAAAGAGCAATGTATGGTTGCCTCTCACATGGCCCTCATGGGGACCTGGCCTGCAACCCAGGCATGTGCCCCAACTGGGAATCAAACCGGGACCGCCTGGTTCCCAGCCCGCGCTCAATCCACTGAGCCACACCAGCCGGGCTATTTTTATTTATTTTTAGAGAGAGGGGAAGGGAGGGAGAAAGAGAGGGAGAGAAAGAGCAATGTATGGTTGCCTCTCACATGGCCCTCATAGGGACCTGGCCCGCAACCCAGGCATGTGCTCTGACTGGGAATTGAATCGGGACCCTCTGGTTCCCAGCCCGCGCTCAATCCACTGAGCTACACCAGCCAGGGCTAAAAGTAAATAAATAAAATCTAAAAAATAAAAAATAAATTAAAAAGGAAGAAGAAATAGGTGAAGTTAATTTTAACAATATATTTTATTGGAGTCAATATATCCAAAATATTATTTCTACATGTAATCAACATAAAAATATTAGTGAGGTATTTTACATTCTCTTTTGTATTGTCTTTAAAATCTGTGTTATGTGAATTGTGTTCACTTGACTTGTAGACACTCTAATCCCCACCTCCGTCTTCACACTGTGTTCTCCTGTGGGTCTCCGAGTCCTTTCCCCTTCTTACAAGGACAGCAGTCATTGAATTTAGGGCTCACCCTAATCTAATGTGACCCCATCTCAATCTAGCATGACTTCAATTTAACTAATTACATCTGCAGAGAACTAGTTCCAAATAAGGTCAAATTCTGAGGTTCTGGGTGAACCTGAATGTTTGGAGAACACTATTCAAGCCGCTGCAAGATCCTTTGCCCATTTTTTTAATTTTTAAATTTATGTATTTTTAGAGCGAGGGGAAGGGAAGGTGAGAGGGAGAGAAACAACATGTGGTTGCCTCTCGAGCATCCCCTACTGGGGACCTGGCCCTCCACCCAGTCATGTGCCCTGACTGGGAATGAACCGGCGACTCCTGCCGGTGCTTAATCCACTGAGCCACACCAGCCAGGGCCCTTTGCCCATTTTTTAATTGGGTTGTTTGTCTTTTTATTAGTGAATTTGAAGAGTTTTTAATATTTGCACATTTTTAAACTTTATATCAATACTACAGTATGCAGTTTCAGCAACTTTCTTCCTGAATGTTATGTGTGAGATTCATCCAGGACAATACGTGTATCTCTAAGAAAAAAAACGTGCACCTTCAGTTTGTTTGGTTTTGTTGCTTTATGTTTCTTCCCTTTCATTCTTCAACCAGTGTCTCTGGCTTCTGCCTTCCCTACTCACCGGAACTATTCTCATTGAGGTCACTGACTCCCATGTCACCAAACCCAAGGGACACATCTTACTGTTCCTCCCTGTGGCATTTGATATTTTTGACCGTTCTTCCGTCCTGAACACTCATCATGCTTTCAGGACACTACACTCTCAGGATCTCCCTTTGTCTTCCTCAACTTCCCTTGATGGCCTTCTCCCTCAGCTGGGTCCTTGCACGTGGAGTTCCTTGGGTCTGTCCTTCTCTCTATAAAGCCTGGGCTTAGATTTCATCTATGTATTTTTGTTAGGGACCTATTGCTGCATCACAAATTATTCCAAATTTAGTGGCTTAAAACCATAACCATTTCATAGCTTCTCATGATCCTCTGGGTTGATGGGGGCTCAGCTGAACAGTTTTGCCGTCTCACTTGGGGTATCCATGTGACTGCAGTCAGAAGGTGACTGGAACTGTGCAAGATGGCTGGCTCACTCACCTGGGACCCGGGTGGGAACAGCTGGAACACTGGGTCGGCTGGACCTCTCTCCATGGCAAGGCCTCTCCTCCAGGTGGTCTGTATGGAAGAGTAGCTGATTTCTCACACGGGAGCTTAGGGGTCCCGAAAGCACAAGCAGCTGCCAGCTCTTCTCAAGGCTCACATCTGGACCTGGTGGTATCACTTCCCCTGCATTAAAAGGAGTCACAGGCCAGCTGATTCCAATGAATACCCGGAGTCCTGAATCTTTGGGAGCTGTCTTTGGAGACTAGCTACCACAGTTGATGGGTCCAAAATTGCTATGACTGCTCTCCTAAGTTCCAGACCTAAACATTCAGTCACCTGTAGACCTCTCTTCCCACCCGTGCCCTCCAGGGTCGTCAGGTTCTTGCCCCTCTCCAACCCCTCTTCCTTCTTGACTCTCTCCACCTAAGTGTTGGGCATCACCTGCACAAGCCAGAAACTTGGGGGTCATCATCGGCCCCTCCCTCTCTTACCTAGTGTGTATGCAGTTCAGATGTATTCCATTCAGTCATATCTCCGTTTTTCAGATGAGGAGCCTGAGGCTGGTGAATGTTGACTGAACTGCCCAAAGTCTCACCCTGTGCAGTAGTGGGGAGAACTAAGACTGGAGGCCTCGGTCTGTGCTGACAGGCAGCCCTGCCTCCAAAGCCTTTGTGCCCAGCCAACGCCCAGCTGCCCCTCAGTGCAGGCCGCCACCGTTTCTCCCTTAGATGTCCTCAGCAGCTTCCCACCTGGAGTTCCTGCTGCCAACCTGGCCCCATCTAATCTGTCCTCCGCATTTCAGTGAGAGGGATCTTTCTAGAGGGCGAAGTGGGTTATGGCTCTACTCAGTTTAAACCTTTCAACGGTTTTCCTCCTGTGCGCGAGAGAAAACTCAACTTTTTACAATAGGCAGTACAACCCTTCACAAATTGGCCCTTGTTAACTAGACAGTGTAGCATGGGACAAGGGTCCTTCATTGCGCCATGAGGGCATCCTGGAAACCTGTAGAGGTCTTTTGTTTGTCGCAATGATAAGGATGGCATTTGGTGGGCAGGGGTCAAGATGCTGGAGTACTCCAATGTGAGGGATGGGTCCACCGAGAATTTTCCTGGGGTGCACGTGTCTTTCAATGTCTTACTGGACGTTCCATGTGGAAGAACCTATTTATTATCACCTGAGCCTAGAATCCATCTCCATTATCCTTACACCCAAGGGAGGCGGAGACTGGTTTATTTTTGGTTCACCCTTGCCATGAGAATGTGCTCCTTGGGATCCCATCTCCATGAAGGGAGATTGCCTGCGAAGCCACTCCGCCCAGGAGGTTTAGGGGTGTTCCTTTTTCCCACAAGACACTGACAAGAGCTCATGCTCCCCTAGCAGGAAGGTGTCTTCAGGGCAAAGGCCTGCTTCAGCGTTCCACTTATCTGTGTGTGCTTCCCCTGCCTTCACTTCCTTTGTTTTGCCCTGAAAATTCCTTACTCTTTCATCAAAGCATTTAAGATTTAAAAAATATTTTATCCAGGATTTTCAGTTGCTTTTAGGGAGGATGTCTCCAAGGTACTTAGCCTGGCATATTATTAGAAAATGGAAGTACAAATATAAAGTATTTTTGCACATTGTTAATATAATCTGTCTTTTCTAGGAATACAACGACTATATTTTTTGTGTGTTGCTCCGAACTTTCACAAGAGCTGTCCACCATTTTGGGAAATCACATCACAAATGACGACGCTGCCCAACAAAACGCCCTTAGGTCCGCTGCACTTGTTACTGTCGTGTTCTTAGTGATTCTAGCCTAGGTACGAGCACGCTCACTGACCCCTGGACCGTGTATCCTCCAGCACAGTGGTGCCTGAGCACTGACATATTAAAGTACCTTCCTTTTACTTGTCTTCACTATAGCCAAGGCATTGTGTTGATTTGTTTTTTGAATAGGTTCTATTATCTTTTAATTTCACTTTGGGATAGTAAAGTTGAGTTACAACATAGTTGTGATAACATAGGGACATTGGGTCTGATAGGATTCCGGGTCATTTGGTATGCACACCTTCTTCATCTCTAAAATGGGGCTAATAGCCCTGGCTGGTGTGGCTCAGTGGATTGAGCGCCTGTCTGTGAACCAGAGAGTCACTGGTTCGATTTCCAGTCAGGGCACATGCCTGGGTTGCAGGCCAGATCCCCCCAGTGGGGAGCGTGCAAGAGGCAACCACAGGTTGCTGTTTCTCTCCCTCTCTTTCTCCCTCCCTCCCTCTCTCTGAAGACAAATAAATAAAATCTTTAAAAAGAAAAAAAGTAAAATGGGGGTAATAATACCTGCTTCAGAAAGTTACCATAAGGATTAAATGAGTTATGACACATGAAGTTAAGACAGTGCCTGGCACATGGCAGTGCTAACAAATTTCAGATGCTGTGATTACTTCTTCGATCTAATTTCTTGCCTCTCCCGTAGTTCTAGCTCTAACCACATCAAAATGCTTTGTTTTCAGAATGTGCCGTGATTCTTTTTGTTTTGCACATACTCTGCCTCTGCCTTGAAAAACTTCCTCCCCCGTCTCCGCCCTTGGCCAATTCCTACTTACCCATCAGCCCTCACTTAGAAGTTACTTTCTTTATGAAGCCCACCCCTATATCCCTAAGTCTGCGTGCGATGTCCCTCTGTTCCACCCCAGTGACTGCCATTATCATAGAGTGATGTTACAGAGAATGGGGGCTTACATGAGCTGTGGTGGGCACAGAAGGCCTTCTGAAGAGGGGGCATGTGAGCGGAGGCCTGAAAAATGAGGAAGGAGCAGAGTAAAGCCGATACAAAGGCCTTGAGGGATCACTTGGTCTATGGCTGCAGTAGAAAGCAGTTCTGCACAGTGTACAGCCGGTGAGGATGGGACAGAATAAAAATAAGGCTGAAGAGCCGGGAGTTTAGATCCACCTGACCCTATCACCCTCATTTCGGGCCTGTAAGACTACATACCTGAAAATCTTTACCTCTGCACCCATGGATCCCTATGTCTGGAATGTGTTCCTTGCCTTCTCTGATTAATAATAAAATTCTACTCCTCCTTCAAAGCTGTTTGTGAAATCTTCTCCCATTCTTGAGCAGGAATGAATCACTCTCTGGCTTGATGTTCCAGAGCCCATATGTCCTCATAGCACTAATCACATGCTGACTTATGTCTCAGCCAGCTGTTTACCTGCCGCGCTGCCCACCACACGGTGAATGCCCCAGGGCAGAGGCTGTGCCTTAGTCACTTCCGCAGTCAGCTCCTGGTGCCTAGCCCAGTGCCTGGCCCATAGCAGGTCCTCAATGAATGCTGTGACACTTACTTGACTAGTAGGTGGTGCTTAGTACTACTCAAGGCAAACAAAATAATAACAACTTCTGGCTTATCACATGTTTTCCCATTCATTACCTGATTTGAGCTCATGAAACATTCGAGACAGGCACTATTAGCTCCATTTTACAGATGGGGCAGCTGAGGCCCAAGGGCACACAGATAGTAGTCCCAATCCTGTCCCCTTAGATTCGGAGGAGGGGAAGGATGATGGAGAGCATTTTGAAGACAATGGACTTGGTTGAAGTAGAAAGGTACTTTTTTGTGGGTGGACTAGGGAGGGATCCTGTGAGCTGGGATGGAGTTAGCAGCCCCAACAGGGAAGGGCACAATATTCCTCTCCCAAACCCAAGCAGTTGGAGTGGACTGCAGCACCCATCCTCCCGCCCTAGAATCTGGGGAACCTCCGACCCTGGAAAGAGGAAACCGGTGTTCACGGGTGTTCTAGTCAGGTGGTTAAGTTGACGTTAATGATGACTTGTTGGCAGGAAGCCTGCCTCTCAGTTGCCGTGACAACCGAAGCTTGACTACTGGGCCCGTGCAAGGTTGACTGAGGCGAGGTCTTCGTTAACTAGAAATTAGGGAAGGACATTTGTGAGGTGTGTGTGTAACGCGCGCTGTGGGATAAAGAAAAAGAGGTACATTCAAGACCCTGTTTAGTTCACTGATTCGCTACCTCGGCAACAGTTGAATCATCTGCGCAGTTTTAAAAGGCCCGATGCCTATACCGTCCCCCAGACCAATTAAATCAGTCTCTGGGAGTGCAACTCGGGCATCACTATTTAAGTGTTCCCAGGTGATTACAATTGGAACCCAAGTTGCAAATCTTGCTCTTAGCTAGTAGGTGAAATTCTTGCGACCTTCCCAAGATGGTGGCTACCGAACCGCTTCCGCTTTCACAGCCCCCGGCAGGAGGCGGGCTTTTCAGAGACGCATGCGTGTAGCGTCTCTTCGCTCCCGGCTCCCTGCTCCTTTCCCCCCCGCCTCCATTTTGTTCGCGGACGCTGGGGACGGTGGGAGCAGATCCATTTCCGGGTTGGCAAAAGGGGCGGCGGCGGCGAGAAAGGGAGCCTGCCGGGCGGGGGTCGAGCAGGACGGGACAAAGCTGGAGCTGAGGTGGCGGAAGATTTGCTCCTAGAGCCACTGCGGCCAGGTCGGAAAGGGGCGAGGGAGTCTGGGTCTGTCGCTGAGATGACCTGCGGACCCGAGTGGGAGGGAGAGCCGGGGAAGAGGGGGGTTGGGGCGGGGCTTCAGGGGAGAGGGGCGTTGGAGGAGGGGCCTGAAGGAGTGAGGGGTCCTGGGGGCGGGGCCTGAGGTGAGGGAGTACGGGGGCTGAGTCGGAAGAACCTGGAGAAGAGGGGGCGTGGGGAATCTAAGTAGGGAGAGTGGTTGGGAATTGGTGTCGGCAGAAGGCTGCCTGTGAAAATGTGGAGAAAGATTATTAAGAGGCAGGAAATAAAGGATCCTGAGGGTTGGGTAAGGTGAGTAAGACAGCGACTGAGAGCGCGGAACGAGGTAACCGTGCGCAAAAAGGGAGATGGGGAGGGAGGACCTGTTGGGAACAGGTAATTAACAGGATGGTGCGGGCGAGGAGGCCACTGTGACATTTTGGGGATTGAGTTGAGTGAGAACCAATGGTTGAGAGGTTGCTTCGGGACACTGCTTACACTGGAGGGAATCTTGAGAGCGTTAGTTTGGTAGGAATCACGCTTGAGTAAAGGTTGGACTGGGAAATGTTGAGATGCACATGGCCATAGCCGAGTTGAGGCTTCAGTTTGGAGTGGTGTGAAGTGAGGGAAGGTGGAAATTTCAAGTGTTCAGCGTGGGCTGTGTGTGTTGGTGAGTTACTAGTCAGGAAGGAAAATTCTCAAAAGGTAACCCTGGGGTGACAAACTGGAAGAGCTGGCGTGTACCGGAATTGGTCATTTTAAAGGGATTGGAATAATCTGTTAGTGCTTTGGACTCCCCCAGCCTCCACCTCCTCCTTCATGCTGTCATTTTCGCCGGAGAGTTGCTGTTTCTGAATGACTTACTGAATGTTTTTGGTGACTGTTCGCTCCTTTTACACATCGCAAAAGAACCTCAGGGAATGACTCTTCTAGCCCACCTAAGGATTAACTAAGATTCACAATTGGAGGCCAATTGTTAAACTGTCTCATTTTTCTCCCTTTGAAATACAGGGTTGGTCTCCTCACTGTCTCCAAAAGATTATGTCCACCAAATGGGATCTTTAAAGCGGTTTTAAAGACGTGATCCCGGAAACCAAGATTGGCATACTGATAGTTAGAAGACAGGTCTTTCTCATTTTCTTCCTCTCCGCCTTGCTGCATTTCTGTGCTAGGGAAGAGTTGGTGATTTATTTATTTATTTTAATCCTCACCAGAGGATATGTTTATTGATTTGAGAGAGAAAGAGAGAGAGAGAGAAAAAGAGAAAGGGAAAAAGAAACATCGATGTGAGAGAAACAGCGATGACTGGTTGCCTTCTGCACCAGGGATTGAACCCAAAACCTTTTTGGTGGATGGAGCCACTGGGCTAGGGGAGTGGGAATTTGATACATCTCCATTTTTTTTAAGCTTTTCTCTACTTCAACTTTTAGTAGCCAAAAATTTCCTATTACTGTGTTACATTGTATTGGCTGCCATCAAGATCGAGATAGGGAAATGAGAGTTGGGGTGAATGAGGTCTGTGGATGGAGAATATTGGAGAATGCAGTCTGCCACCAGAATATTTACTCTTTAAAACTTTTTTTTTTTTTTTTTTCATTTTTCATTCACTTTACTCTTGACAAACACTGGCCTCCCTCAGGATCTTTTTGAAGAGTCACGGGAGTGGAGTATTTTAGACGGTTGCTTTGGCCCGGTCACTTTGGCCCCCTTGCCACTGTTTCTGTGGACAGTTTTAACCCTACCGTGAACCCTTTGAAATATCGACTGACTGAGCTGTTCCTTTGGGCATAATACCTGAATACTTTGCGTATAGGTGAACTCGTTTGGCTTAGAAGTGTTCCTGAAAGTCTGGCATTTCTGAGGTCTGACGTGGGTTTGCTTAAGAGGGGCGGTTTCTCATTCTCTCTTGCACTTCGGATCAGAGTAGTGTTTACCTTAGTTGCTGCTGATTAGTTATGTGATGTCAGCACAAAGGTGAAATGCAGGGGAAGGGGGAAGGTGTTGAGAACGGTGGAGTTGTCAGGTTTTGCTTTTAAGAAGGGGAGAGGGGGATCCTGTTCCTGTTGAAAATTGTCAGATGCTTTTTCTTGACTTCTTGGGCTCTTTGGGGGAGAGCAACCAGGTGTACTCGAGTCTGTTTTCCTGTTGCTCTTGAAGTAATTCTGAAAATCATGGTGTGCTGGTTCAGGCTGTTTCAGCAAAACGCAGTCTTCCTGCTAACCTAGGAAGAGCTAGCTGTAGGCTATGAAATATATACACTTACTTGGGAGTGAAAACTTGCTTTGTATTTCGCTGTCGTTTCAACCTACTGTGTGTGTTTTGGGTTTGTTTTAAAGAGGGTTTTGAAATAAGTTACGGAAGCTCAGAACTTTGGGAAGGCCGTCGGGTATAGCCTGCGTGTTTAACATCATGATTTTTCACTGTTTCCTGTCCTGTTATGTTTTCTACTGCTCCACTTGACCCAGTCCTAAGTGGAAACAGCAAATTACATATTTTTTTTCCTCCCTTTTAGTCTCTGGTGGACATCTTGTCTGTGTCACAGTTTGATACCACCAAACTGAAAGAACTCTTGACCGCTTCAAATGAGGTGGGTGACAGAGCGGAGCTGGGTTTCCTGGGCCGGAGAATGGACTCTGTCACAGCAGAGAATAGTTGCAGAAACACAAACCGGGACTTTGAAGCTGTGACTAACATTTTGGCAACACGCTTCTTTTTGCCAAATAACTTCTTTTCTTCTTGAGTGTGATTGTTGATCTCCTTCTCAAAGTAGGCCCTTGTTGCTGCTGTTCTCCACACAACTCCTGAGCAGAGGTTGGCAGAGTTCCGGTCGACTGTCTCTTGAGGGATATGCCCCGGATTAGAGTAGATGGGGTGTTCCGTGTCAAAATGAGGTTCACGGGCAGATCCTGAGAGCTGCCCTGCAGGGAAATGGAGGCAGTACTCTTTACTGAATGTTTTTGTACTCCTCTGTTTTTTTCTGAATTCAAATCTGTTTCTTATTCATCTTGTGATTAGATGCAAAATCATTGCCTTTGTCTAGCTTTGAAAGTCCAGGGCATTGAGGAAGAGAGAATTTCCGACTTCTTTATTTCTCCACTCTCACTCAGCCTCTGGGCTTGGGGAGCCACGGGCTAAATTCACGGGCACTGTTTGGCATACTATATAGAAGGGTATTTAAAATGCTGCTCAGAACTTTATGAAGAAAAACAATGTTAGTAGGGAGAGAAGGTGATACATTTACTAATATAGAAAGAGCCTTCGGAGGTCAGTAAGTTTTCAAAGAGGGGAGCTAGGAATTGGCTTCTAGCTTGCCATTTAGGCTTGGCAAAGTTGTAACGATTCAGAATGGCTATACTAAATACTTCGTTCTGCTTAGTAAAGGCCCTTTTCAGTATGTTCTACTTAGTAAATATCCTTTTTTTTTTCCAGGGGATAATTAGTTGAAGATAACAGTGTCTCCGATAGGTCTTGGGATGGATTATGAAGATCATTTCTTGCAGTGTATGACAGTGGTTCTTGTAACATTGGAAACCCCAAGACAAATCCTCTCGTTGGTGGCCCTGGATTCGGCTTTCTCCTGCCATCATTAGTCCAGCGTATTCTGTTCCTGATATGCAGGTTTGGGAAACTTCACAAGTTCAGAACCAAAAGTTTTAACTCTGGTCTGGGGCTGCTGCTATTTATTTATTTAATTATTTAGAATAGATTTGAGAGAGGGGGAGAAACATCAGTTTGTTGTTCCACTTATTTATGCATTCATTAGTTGATTCTTGTATGTGCCCTGACTGGGGATTGAACCGCAATCTTGGTGTATCAGGGCGATGCTCTAACAAACTGAGCTATCTGGCTAGGGCTGGTCCAGGGCTTTGATTGTGTTAACAGATGTGATTATTGGAGTTGTGTTTAAACTAGTTTCAGACCTTTCTTTCCTAAAGAGTATCTTAAAGTTTGGCAAATCTGTATTTTAAGGAATGTGTCTAGCTTCCCTCCCCATTCTTTTTTATTTTTTAATTACTTTATTGTTCTTCAATTACAGTTGTCTGCATTTTCTCCCCTCCCCCACCCCATCTAAACCCACTTCCCTACCTTGCTTCCTCCTCCCCATTCTTAAAATTTATTTCCAAAAAAAAAAATTAGTTTCTTAAACTTCGTGGATTCAAATTAAGCTCCATTTAGATTTTGAGGCCCTTCAGTAAAAATAATTTTAGTCGTGTTTATATTTCTTAAGTACAGATTCATCAACTTACTTTTTATGCTTATAGAAATGCTGAATCCAATAATCCCTTTTCATTTCTCCCAATAATCCCTTCTGACTGAAAACATTTTCCGTATGTCCAGATTAGGACATTTGGTTCCCCAAAAATGGGATCGTTCTTCTAAAGCGATGAAATCCAGTGTGGGGAGAGCTGTCTGAGGTTTATGGCTGAGTTTTCCTTCTTCCGCCTTCCACCGGCGCTCAGCTGGCAGGCCAGATGTTTGTCGTCATAGATCCAGGTGTAGAACATTTAAACTCTTTCCATCCCTGTCTTAGAAATAAGGACAGGCCTGTCTTTAGCAAATTTTACTTTTTAAATAGACAGTACATTAACGTGGTTCAAATTTTGAAAGATAAAGTTGTACAGTGAATAGCTTACCTTTTACCTTTAGTCTACTCATAATCCAGTTCATCTTCCCAGAGGCAACTAATATGACCAGTTTCTTAAGATCCTTTCTAGAGATACCAAGTACCTATGAAGCAAATAAGTATATTTCTTACTTTTTTTAAAACAAGTGTAGCATACTATTAATACACTATACTTTTTTCTTTTTAATAAATAACATTGTAAGAATAAAGTCTGTGTTTTGTGTACTCACAGTTCTAAACCTACTTCGCCCACCCCTTATGAGTTGCTGAAGCTGATTTTTCGGGGGGCTGTGTTATTCACTTACTTGGTAAGAACTTTTGAGCTTCTGCTGTGTGCCAAGCGCTGTGCTAGGTGCTGGAGATACAGCACGGAACAGAACCGACTCGGTCCCCGCATTCGTGCAGTTACGGTCTCGAGGGGAAGCACCATTAAACAAATAATTACTTTTGCTCTAAATGCTATGGAGACAGCTAATTGGAAGCCTAACCCAGGTTGACTGGGAAGGAGGACAGTTAGGGAAGGTCTGTGAGGGATTAACTTTTAAGGCTGAAACCTGAAAGGGGAGAGGAGGACCGAAGACTGTTCTGGGCAGAGGAAGTGGCACAAGTGAAGATCCACTTTTTTTTTTTTTAAGATTTTATTTATTTATTTTTAGAGAGAGGAGAAGGGAGGGAGAAAGAGCAATGTATGGTTGCCTCTCACATGGCCCCCACTGGGGAGCTGGCCTGCAACCTAGGTATGTGCCCCGACTGGGAATCGAACCAGGACCTTTTGGTTTCTAGCCCGTGCTCAATCCACTGAGCTATACCAGCCGGGCCTCCAGTATTTTTTTTTTTAAATTGTATTGATTTTAGAGAGAGAGGAAAGGAGAGAGAGAAATACGGATATGTTGTTCTACTTATTTATGCATTCGTTGGTTGCTTTTATGTGCCCTGACTGGGGATTGACCTGCAGCCTTGGCGTATTGGGACAGAATGAGTATAGATAGATCTTATTTTTTTAAATGTTGGTCAGTCTGAAGCATGTTTTTTCTTATACAGTGTTAGAATTTTGTGTGTTTTAGTAATTAAATTTAAAAAATTTTTAAATGAAAATAGACTAATAGTTTAGAGTCAAATAGTACCACAACTCTTATAATTTAAAATACTGCTCTTCATTTCTCCTTGTTTGTCCCGTTACTTTTAATATTTTTAGTGTTTTTTTCCTGATGTGTATATTTTAAAAAGATTTTATTTATTTATTTTTAGGGAGGGGTAGGGAGGGAGAAAGAGAGGGAGAGGAACATCAGTGTGTGGTTGCCTCTCGCACAGCCCCCCACTGGGGATCTGGCCCGAACCCAAGCATTTGGCCTGACTGGGAATCAAACCAGCGACCCTTTGATTTGCAGGCCGGTACTCCATCCACTGAGCCACATCAGCCAGGGCTCCTGATGTGTATTATCTTCATGTTTCTACATAGTATACTTATACTATTATTTCTTGATTTTTTTCATTCATAGATATTACCTCTTGAATTTTTACTGTGGAATATGACTTTGCATTCTTATACTTCTCTACCTACCCTCAAGCCTTTCTGCTGGCTTCCTAATATAGATATATCACAATCTTGATTAAATCAATATTTTGCATTTTTATAGTATATATCAAGATTCAATCATAAAAACAAACCATTCTTCATATTTCAAAGAAGATATTAATTAGATGCTTACAAAACCATTGGAAGACCATGGGAGCATGGGAACATGGGAAAACCATGCTACAGGGATATGTAAGAAAGTGCTACCATTAGTAATCTTGGCTGCTTTAAACTCCACAGCAGGCAGTTTGCAGGGTATTGGCAACTGCTGCAAACCACGCGTCTCATCTGTCTGAAGCCACGCACCTTCTCCTAGCTGCTGGAAGAGCAGTAGTGGCATCTACGTTTTTCCTACCTTCCAGATCTTAAGTGAATGACTTGTATTCTCAGAATTTAAATCACAACCCCATTGACGGGATTCTGGGAATTAGTTTCTAGGCCTCCAGCTTCCTCTCGCCTGCCGCCCCATGAGTTCAGAAGAGAGTAGTGGTAAATATTACCAAATGAAAAAAAATTAGGCCCTGGCTTCTATAGCTCAGTGGATTGGGTGCCTGCCTGTGAACCAAAGGGTCGTTGGTTCGATTCCCAGTCAGGGCACAGGCCTGGGTTGCAGGCCAGGTCCCCAGTTGGGGATGTGCGAGGGGCAACCCATCGATGTTTCTCTCACACATTGATGTTTCTCTTCCTCTTTCTCCCTCCCTTCCTCTCTCTTTATAAATAAATAAATTAAATTTTTTTAAATTTTAAAAAGAAAAAAATTAACATGCAATAAAATGACTGTGTGACTATGATTATAGTACCTTCTTTATACATTTTCCCCATATGTAATAATTGCCATTCTTTTTTTCTTTTCTTTCTTTTTTCTTTTGCTTGATTTATTGACTGTTAATCACTAATTCATCCCTAAACTCAGGCAGAAGCATAAATCTCTTCTCAGTGCATTCAGACACATTAGTAGAGTCTCTTCCAGAGGCTTTATGAAAAAGGGGCCGTTGCAGGGGGTGCCTTTTTTGAGGCCTTGCAGCCTTGCATGCCTAAATCGTCTCTTTTCTACCTTCCTGCTAGTTGATACTTGATTAAATATAATGTTATGTTGGCGATCATATCTCGTTGGAAATTTTGAGCCTTGCTGGTCTTATAACTTTCAATAGTGGAATTGTGAAGTTTGATCCTATTCTGATTCTGGGTTCTTTGTGTAGGATCTGTTGTTTTCTCTGTAAGGTTTGAGGATCTTGTCTTTACCCGTAGTGTTCTGAAATACAATGATGTTGTGCCTTGGTGTGGATATTTAAAAATGCACCATGTGTGGCATTTAGTGGGCCTTTTCAGTCTAAAACTTATTTCTTTTCTGTGAAGTTTTCTTGTATTATATCTTTGATAATGTATTCCCTCTTCCATAATTATTTATTTCCTCTTTCTTTCTGGAAACCTCTGTTATCCAGATGGCGAAACTCCTAGACTGGTTCTCTATTTTCTCCTTGCAAGTTTTTATTTTTATTTTATTTTTTACTTATTCAATTTTCAGATTTCCTTAGCTTTTCCATATTTTCTGTTGTACTAACTTCTAGTATTAATTTCTTAAATATTTTTTCATGTTGTCAGGAATTCTGTTTTGTTTGTTTACTTTGATTCCTACTTTCAGAGGTTTTCTTCAAAAGTCTGATAATTCTTGGCTATCTGTTCATTTTTAAGAATAAGGCACTAGCCCTGGCCAGTGTGGCTCAATTGATTGGAGTGTCGTCCTGTACACCGAAAGGTCAGGAACTCGATTCCTGGTCAGGGCATATGCCTAGGTTGCTGGTTTGCTTCCTGGTCAGGCTGTGCATGGAAGTCAGCCAGTTAATGTTTCTCTCTCTCTCTACCCCTTCCTCTCTCTCTAAAATCAATAAACATGTTTTTTAAATTAAAATAAAATCAGTGAGGTACTAATATGCTCTGAGTATGAAGCCCTGGTTCATCAAGTGGTGGGTATCTCTTTGGGATGAATTGGCTTCTTAGTTTCCTTAGAGAGGATCCTCCAGTCTCTTGCCTGGAGAGTATAAGCCCAGCATCTCATGTTTCTGGAACCAAGCCGGAGAAGAGAGATGGGGAAAGGAGAGTAAGTTATTTTATTTGATCCCGTATCTTCAGCTTGGCACTCCTGCTCTTTGCTCTGACTGGCCCCTCGTTCAGAGGCCCTCTGATTCGGCTTCTCCAATCTTCTGCTCAGCAGAATGGGGAAGGGAAAGAGGATGGAATACCCTGGTTTTTATTCAGATTTTCTACCAATTCTGTTTTAGCCCCTCATATTCTCCTTCATCTAGAGGAGGTACTGGGTGCTTCCAGTTTCTGAGCCTTTTCTAAGATTCTGTAGTAGGAATCTGCTTTCCACTGCAGGCCTTTGACGGTATTTATCACTAGTGCATCTGCTTTCCAGCTTCCAAAATTTTGTTGGCATCTCTCTTTCTGCTGTTGTCTCCTTTCCTATTTTCTTTGTTTTGTTTTGTTTTATCTTTAAGCTTTTAAGAAAAAGATCCCGCCCTGGCTGGTATAGCTCAGTGGATTGAGAGCCAGCCTGCAAACCAAAGGGTTGGGGGTTCAATCCCCAGTCAGGGCACATGCCTGGGTTGCAGGCCAGGTTCCCAGTAAGGGGGCACATGAGAAGCAACCACACATTGATGTTTCTTTCCCTCTCTCCCTCCCTTCCTCTCTCTCTAAAAATAAATAAATAAAATATTAAAAAGAAAGAAAAAGATCCCTTTGCATAATTTTAATGATGTTTTATGATAAAATGCGTGCGGCATATTCATGTTTAACCGATATAGTCATCATGTTTTTCTTGCTGATACCTATTCAGATAGCATCTGTGTAGTTGATTACTAATACTCCTTTACTGTTTTTCAGACTTCCTAACACCAGGAATTGTTGAATATACAGATCTCTCTTCTGGAAAATATGATTTTAGAAGGTCAAGGATTAGGGCTCAGGAATCTTTTTGTGTTTGTTTGTTTAACAAATGCCCTGGGTTGTAGCTTGTCTTCAGGCGAGTTTGGAGAGAAGGATCTTCTACACCATTTATTGCTCTCTTAAACCTTCAAGGCAAACTCCTGCGGCTTCCCTTAATTTTGCTTTTATATTCAGACTGTGTTTTAGTCTGTCTAGCTTTGGTTTGGATTTCTAAATTAGGATTTGTGTTCTTAATCTGATTAATTCCTCTCTTTAGTAGAAGAGTTGGCTGATGGTAATAACTTTGGCCTTGTTTGACTCCTTTTTTTTTTAAGATTTTATTTACTTATTTTTAGAGAAGGGGAAAGGAAGCAGAAAGGGAGGGAAACATCAGTGTGTGGTTGCCTCTTGTGCACCCCCTACTGGGGACCTGCCCCGCAACCCAGGCATGTACCCTGACTGGGAATGAAACCAGCAGTCCTTTGGTTGGCAGGCCTGTGCTCAATCCACTGAGCTACACCAGCCAGGGCTTGACTCCATTTTTTTAGCCAACATTTCTAAACCCACTGGTTCCTGGGATGTGTGGGTGGGGAGAAAATATTAGTTATGAAGATTGAGCTACTCTCTATCATTTCACTGTCCAAATCCAGGAATCTTAAATTTTTTTTTTTTTTTTTTTTTGGTAAAATGGGAAATTAACGCAGGCTTTGAAAACAGATGTACTAATGATCTGCCTTGGATGTATGCTGCATCATTTTTGGAGATGTTCAAACACTGTGATTGGAAGTTTATTTTTAACTTTGACAGTATGAAAGGGCATATTCTCTTCTTTTGTGTATTTATAGATCCCTAGGCCTAAAAGGAAGCTTTTAATGAAGCATCTGAAGCATCTCTAAATGAGATATTTGCAGCTGTGCCTCAGTTGTTGTGATTTGCTTGAAGGTCAGGAGCCAAATAGTGCCTGTCCTAGTAATGTTGTAGAAGCCAAGAGTAGTACCCTAGTTCTCAGTTCTTGAAAGTCTCGTGGTGGTTATTAGCTATTGACTCTTAGCAGTTGGACTATTTTTCTGTACACGTTCCCCCACCTTCCCAATACTTGAGTGCTTTCAGGATAACAGGTTTTCTCTTTGCTTTGGGGTGTGGTGGTGGGGGGGATGTTTGGTGAGGTCATTCCATATTACCTGTTTAGGATGATTTTCAGACATTTAATTTACAGTTGCTCTTGCATTAGTTATTTTTTTATGAAGCTGTCCTTTGCAGCAGTAGTCATTTAATTGAACGTAAGAGTAGACTTCTCATTGTTTGCCATCATTTTAGATGAGAGGACTTGGCTCCTGGGTTGCCCTGTATCTGGGAATAACCTGTGGTACCTAGTAGTTACCACATCTAGTAGTATGTGAATAAGTAGTCTCCTGAGTTTATGTTTTTAGGGCTTTTAAAAAATGTGGGACAAGGGGCCCTGGCTGGTGTAGCGCAGTGGATTGAGTGCAGACTGGGAACCAAGCGGTCCCGGTTCGATTCCCAGTCAGGGCACATGCCTGGGTTGCAGGCCGGGTCCCCGGTGGGGGCCATGTGGGAGGCAGCCATGCATTGCTGTTTCTCTCCCTCTCTTTCTCCCTCCCTTCCCCTCTCTCTAAAAATAAATAAAAATAAAAAAAATCTTTAAAAAAAAATGTGGGACAAGGGGAAAGAGTCATATTATGGGGGGAAAAATCTCGTTGGGATGTATACTTACGTTTTTATCCCAGAAATTATATTTGAAAGGATTTTATTATGTAGTTATCTTTCTTCTGCCTTCTTCCTTTTCTCTTCCAGGGTTATGTGTTGTTTGTAACTGTGAAAAATCATTTATCTAAAGAGTTTGCCCTGCTGGTGTGACTCAGTGGATTGAGCACTGGCCTGTGAACCTAAGGGTCTCTGGTTCGATTCCCAGTCAGGGCACATGCCTGGGTTGCAGGCCAGATCCCCAGTTGGGGATGTGTGAGAGGCAACCACACACTAATGTTTCTCTCCCTCTCTTTCTCTCTCTCTTCCCCTCTCCCTAAAAATAAATAAATAAAATCTTTTTTAAAAAAAGAGTAAAACAACCAGGTTTAGTTGTAGAAGTCACAGGATTTTCAGTTTAAATATTCACAGTGGGTATGTGATATTTTATTATTTGTTGGGTCAATCAGATTTGCTGCATATTTGAGTTGTCCATGATTGAAAAATGCCTGCTGTTGGGAAAATGATTTTTTCCCTCATGGAGCTAACCTTAGAATTTTAATTAATTCCATTATGATAGAAATCTGTTTCATTAGAGGTTTAACTGAATTGAATTTCAAGGGGGAAATAGCACCTACTCCACTGAAAGAAGAGTGCTGCGGATTATTTGCAAATTATACAAAGCCTTTTGGGGTGAGGAGGCCTTTGTATGATATGAAAGTTACTCTAGTCTGTTTCCTTGTATTTTAAACCAAAAATGATTTAGTGGAGTCCCTCTACTGTATTCTGCCCTAGAGCACATGGAGGTGTGTTCATAATTCTGTGTTGACATGAGTTCCCGTGTAATTATGGGAACCTGTTTGTCTCCTGCTGTTCGTTGGTCTCCAGGAGTGGCATGTGAATACTCTTAGGTAGCTTCTGGCTCTTCTCCCATGTTGGGGTTCTTTGGCTTAGCAGCTGGATGCCCTTACACCACTATGGTAATGAGTTCCTACCTCCCTACACCGTACTGCTTTTCAGGAGCAAAGTTGAAGGGCAGGTGGACACGCAGGCAGATTACCATCAGGTAACTTTTAACCCTGGAAAGCTTCCAGTTAGTATGTAGGTCCTTAGCTGTGTTTAAGCTAGGAGATCAAGTGCAGTCTGGGGTTAATGAAATAACTGATTGAATTTATGGTTTCCTTTAGGTGTGAAGCTGTTGATTTGTTTAGACTCCTTTGGTATTATAGGCATAATAAATAGAGAAGGATACTGTTTTGGAGGATGATCTGCAAGGCCTCTGATTTCATTTCCTACCACTCTCCTCACTGTGTTCCATCTACCCTGGCTTTCTTACTAGTTCTGTAACACATTGAGCCCATTCCCATCTTGTCGGCTTTTCACTTGCTGTCGTAGAGCAGCTGATTTTCTGTCGAACATGTATGTTCCATCTATGATACTGTTAGATTTCTTCTGATTTGAACTATGGGATCAGAAGAATTCCAGTTGGGAGAATGTCTGGAATCTTCTTAAGACACAGCTGTCTTCTCTTTAGGCTCTTTAGGATATCTAGAGACAGTAGGCGAGCCATTGGTCCAAAGAAGATCTTGAAATGTCCCTTACCTATTTCTCTGTTTCTTTATATAAGGAAGAGAGGTTGAATAGGATATTAAAGAATTGAATATGAATCTAAAAAAGGAGAGATAATTTTCTTGTTGACATCCAAATTCCTATTCATATAACAACTTTTTTATTTTAATCCTCAGACAAGGTCACGTTTCCATTGATTTTTTAGAGCGAGAGGAAGGGAGAGAGAAACATCAATTGGTTGCCTCCCCATCAGTTGGTTGGGATGCATCCCAACCAGGGATCAAACACAAAACCTAGGTATGTGCCCTGACCAGGAATTGAACCAGCAACCTTTTGGTGCACAGAATGACGCTCCAACTGAGTCACACAGCCAGGGTCATATAACTTACTCTTGTGAGGTGGAACTGAGGCCTTTGAGACTTTGCTGAGGGGAGGCAGCCTACATTTTAAGGTCAGTTTTTTTTCCGCGGTAGGATTTTCTTGGGTACTCGACACTGTAATTTACTCTGTCGTCAAAGCCAAGATGAAAGGAAAGTGCTGTTACCCGAGGTCCGTTAGCATGAACGTAGATGGCATTAAGATTTAGGGTTTTTTGGATTTTTTTTCTTTTTAAACTAACTTACAATTGAACTTGAGTTTTATAACAGCAGAATGTCATTTGAATAAAGGCCCCAAATTGTTGTGGTAACTAGGATACCTCATATTATTTTAAACACATGAAAAAAGCAACAACTAAATTGGATTCTTTATTTCTCAGATGCAAAATGCAATAGTCAGTGTCTTTGTACTCAGAAGTCTCCTGCTCCTAAAACATAGGAATATTTGGATGAAATATTAGGAAATTTAGTAGAAAAATAGTTTTGATCTTTTGAGGAATAGAAGAAAACACTTTTCAAAAATTCATTTCATGGTTTTATGAAGACATCTCGGAATTATTTCATAAATTTGACATCAGGAAGACTTGAAATAATGCTCTCTGATCTTTATTTAAAAGAAATTGAGCCGTAGCTGGTGTAGCTCAGGGGGTTGGGCTTTGTTCCGCAGACCAAAATATTGCCGGTTCGATTCCTGGTCAGGGCACATGCCTAGATTGCCGGCCAGGTCCCCAGTTGGGGGCGTGCAAGAGGCAACCAGTCACTGTTTCTCTTGCACATTGATGCTTCTCTCCTCCCTTCCCCTCTCTCTGAAAATAAATAAATAAAACCTTAAAAAAAAAAAAAAAGCCTGCATTCTCTTTCCTCCTTCCTTTTCTCTCTCCTCCTTTCCTTTCTTCCTTCAAGAAAAAGAAATTGACTCTTGAGGATGTGAAAAGCTTATTATGTCATGGGGTAGATGGAAGGGCTTAAGAAGGGAATGAAAATTGCTGTATTACTGAACTAGAGGCAGTCTCACAATATTTCTGAAAATCAAGGACTCTGAAGGGCACAGACAGCTGGGTTTGTTGTTCTAATTTAATAGAAAGGAGAGACTAGAAATTCTGAGGTGAACCTGCTTTTTAAGTTTAATCTCAGGAATGTCAGATTCTTAAAATTGCAATAGACAGTGCTCCAGGAGGCCTCAGCTTGTCCTTTGACTGAAAATAGTTGGTCACTAAAATTTATTTCTGTCAAGAAACTTTATGAACTGTTTTTGGTTCATTTAAAAAATTTTTTTAATTTTTCATTTATAGTTGACATACAATATTATATTAGTTTCAGATATACAAAATAGTGATTAGACATTTATATACCTTACAAAGTGATCACCCTGATAAATCCAGTACCCATCTGGCTTTGGTTCATTTATTTTTTAACTAAAAGCGGTTCTCAAAGCCGACTCTCTGCATTGAATTAGTGATGGCACGTGTCAATCCTAAATTCATTATAATAAAGTTTCTTTAGGGATTTTCATGCAAAGAAAAGTTGTGTTAATTTAATTTTACATAAGTTTGGCTGCTTTTGGAAAACATAGAGAACTGATTGTATTCCATCATTAGGATAGAAACTGGGAGTGGGCTGAATTTTAATTTGGAAACAATAGTAGAGAATTTGCTAAATCCAACCAATTTCCAGTGGAGATTTTTTTTCAGTGATTAGTGAAGTAGAAGGGGATGAGAAGACCTAAATGTGAGTCCTAGCTTTGTAGTTCACTCCTGAATGAGGTTAGGCGGTCACCCTCATATCATTCAGTTGTGCCCCTTCTCTCTGGTGTGCCTGCACACACTCTTGCTCCTGGCGCTTCAGGGTCCTCGCCGTGAAATGGACTTGATAACATCCTACTGTGGTGTATGTACCGTTGTATACTAAATGTCACTGATTGGAGCATGGCATACTTGCAGTCTTTATGGAGGCAGAAGAAAGGTTATGAGCCACTGCCAGTAGTTGCCACTAAAGTCAGTCACTTGATAAAGGTGATTTTTTTTTTTTTTGATGGCTCTATTTCGAAATTGGAGTTTGAACTGAACCCACTTTAAGAAGGCATCTGACTTGTGGTCAAGATAGAGGTGTAGATAGACACGCTTTGCCTCCTCGCACAACCTCAGAGAGAATTACAACTACTTTTCAAAACAAATAACCGTTAGAAAATGGAGCCATATGGAAGTCCAACAACAAGGATTTAAAGAAGCCACATTCACCCAGATGGTTCGGAAGGGTGGAGTTATTGGTGCAGAGAGGCAGAGAGACGCAGCGTGGCATGGAGAGGCGTGCAGTGGCAGAATGGGCAGTCCCACATTTATGTGTGGTGGGTAAAAATTGGGAGGGACACCTTGGGAACAAGTGGTCCCAGCCTTAGGTTCTCAGACCACACAGCTCAGGGTTCCAGCACGGAGAGATAAATCCCCAAAACTTTTGTCTGTAAAAATTAGTGGAGGTTGGGGCAGTGAAAGAAACTGCCAGGTTTTCAGGAAAATTTGTTTAAAGGGTCTGCGTGGACTTACATAGGGAAACCACAAGAAGCCAGGCAGTGGCATTGTCCCCTCTCTGAGCCCTCCCCTTACACAGAGCCACAAAGTGGTGAAGCTGTTTGCCCCAGCCTGGTGATTACCTAAGGCTCCACCCCACACAATTTATAGGTGCCTTTTACAGGGAGTCAAAAGACCTTCTGCCTAAAACACAAGGAGGCTGCCAAATTGAGAAGACAAAGAAATATGGCCCAAATGAAAGAACAGAAGAAACCCCAGAAAAAGAACTAAATAGAACGTAGATAACCAACCTATCAGATGCAGAGTTCAAAACACTGGTGATCAGAATGCTTAAAGACCTCATTGAGTATGGCAAAAACATAAGGGAAGAAATGAAGGTTGCACTAAGTGAAATAAAGAAAAATTACTGGGAACCAACAGTGGAAGGGAGGAAGCCAAGAATCAAGTCAACAATTTGGAACACAAGGAAGGAAAAAGCGTTCAGTTAGAACAGCAAGAAGAAAAAATTTCAGAAAAAATGAGGACAGGATTAGGAACCTCTGAGACAACTTTAAACAGCAATATCTGAATCATAAGGATGCCAGAAGGCGAAAAGGAAGGGCAAGAAATTGAAAACTTAGTTGAGAAAATAATGAAAGAAAAATGTCACTGATCCGGCGAAGGACATAGACATACAAGTTCCAGGAAGCACAGAGAGTCCCAAACAAGTTGGATTTAAAGAGGACCACATCAAGACATACTGTAATTAAAATGCCAAAGGTTGCCCTGGCTGGTGTAGCTCAGTGGATTGAGTGTGGGCTGTGAGCCAAAAGGTCACCAGTTCGATTCCCGATCAGGGCACATGCCTGGGTTGTGCTGGGTCCCCAGTGGGGGGCGTGCAAGAGGCAGCCACACATTGATATTTCTCTTCCTCTCCTTCCCTTCCCCTCTCTCTAAAATAAATAAGTAAAATCTTAAAAAAAAAATGCAAAGGTTAAAAGATAGAGAATCTTAAAAGCAGCAAGAGAAAAGCAGAGAGTTACCTACAAAGGAGTCCCCATAAGACTGTCAGCTGATTTCTCAAAAGAGACTTTGCAGGCAAGAATGGACTGGCAAAAAGTATTCAAAGTGATGAAAAGCAAGGACCTACAACCTAAGATTACTCTGTCCGGCAAAGCTATCATTTAGAATGGAAGGGCAGATAAAGTGCTTCTAGACAAGGTAAAGCTAAAGAAGCTTATCATCACCAAGCCATTATTACATGAAATGTGAAAGGGACTTAATTAAGAAAAAGAAGAAAAAAACTATGAACATTAAGAGGGCAGCAAACTCACAACTGTCAACAACTGAATCTAAAAATCCAAACTAAGCAAACAACCAGATCAGGAACAGAATCATAGATAGGGAGATGATTTGGAGGGTTATCAGCTGGGAGGGTGAAGGGGAAGAATGGGGGGAAAGGTGCAGGGATTAAGAAGCATAATTGGTAGGAACGAAATAGACGGGGGGATGTCAAGAATACTATAGGAAATGGAGAAGCCAAAGAACTTACATGCACAACCCATGGACATGAACTAAGAGGGAGGAATTGCTGGAGGGAAGGAGGTTACTGGACAGTAGGGGGCAAAGGTGGAAAAAACTGGGACAACTGTAATAGCATAATCAATAAAATATATTTAAAAAACAAAGGCGTCTCTAGCTGTGTAATATATTAGTGGTCGTCTGTAGTGGGTTGACTTCAGAAAAAGATTGCCTGTGTTAGAGATTACTGCTTTGCCTATTAAGTGGTGCTTGCTGTTGGGCATGAGGTTGTTCCTTTAGGTCATTTCTTACTTCATAGCATGTAGGCTGGATCACCTGTGGATATGGGAAGAATTAGTGGCTTGTCTGAATCTCTTTTCCTGGCCATTCAAGGAGATCATGTCAACTGTGGCAATGACAAAGGTAGAACTGGAAGCTCAAAAAACTCAGGAACGGGCCTGGCTGGTGTAGTTCAGTGGATTGAGCGCAGGCTGGGAACTAAAGGGTCCTGGTTCGATTCCCAGTCAGGGCACATGCCTGGGTTGCGGGCCAGGTCCCCAGTGAGGGCCATGTGAGAGGCAACCACACATTGATGTTTCTCTCCCTCTCTTTCTCCCTCCCTTCCCCTCTCTCTAAAAAATAAATAAATAAAATCTTAAAAAAAAAAAGGAACGGAGGTGATTGGATTTAGCTGAAAAACATCTGTTTCTGAATAGACTGTTATTTTCCCTGTTTCCTGCTAGCTTTTTAAAAGAATGCTGTGGGGGCTTTGGAGTAGAACAGTCATAGAACCCAGAGAATTAAAATAGAAGAAATTTTTTTCTTCATGTTTTATTTTGAATTTGTGTCCTGTTCCCCCCTGCCCCATGATAGGTGGTCTGCTTCTGAGGATTTATTATTTTGATCAGTTGTTAAAGCCTGGTGTGTTCAATATCTGGCAAAGAAATGCTAGGCTTAGTTTTGAAAGCAGCACCAGAAGGTATTTCCCCTGGAGGGGAGTTAGCTGCTTGTTTAAGTGAGTTCTGACACCATCCCCCATGGGAACCACCTAGCTACAGTGCTGTCCAGTTCTTTGTGGTTGGAGCCAAAAGCCCTGTTGGCCGGCCAGCCTGTAGGGGCATTACACTGGGAGGCATTGGCATTTTGAAGACCTTTACAGTCATGTTTCTGATCAAATCCTACCCACCTATAAAGGTTCTTGGTTTTATAGAACCTTTGGAATATGTGCCTTTTCCTTTCATCGTTTCCTAGGCATTGAGAGACATGTTTAAGTAGTTACTCCTTCAATCACAAAGAGATTTTGATCACCCCTTTAAAGAGTTCAGAACTAAACCTGTCCAATGGATTGCCAAACTGGTTGGATCTTTTAGGCTTGGCTTGGTACACATGGTCTCACCCATCTGTGGTAGGGGCTGCCTATGGATTTTCCTGTGTCCTAATTTCATTAATCACCTTGCTTGGGAGTAGTTCGTCCGTGGGTTAATTAATGAAGTTGAGTACCCTATCTTGAAACTTCCTTTCATATGTAAGTTATAGTCCCTGGTAGTCATGTTATCTTGACTTTGATTTTGTGGGGGTCAAGAACTGGGATTTCGGCCTGGCCAGTGTGGCTCCATTGGTTGGAGTACTATTCACTGAAAAGTCACTGGTTTAATGCCCTGTCAGGGCACATGCCTAGGGTTTGGGTTTGATCCCCAGTTGGGGCGTGTGCAGGAGGCAGTTGATCAATGTTTCTCTCTCACATTGATGTTTCTCTGTTTCTCTCTCTCTTTTTCTCTCTCTCTCCCCTTACCCTTCCCCTCTCTCTCAAATGAGAATGAAAAATAAGCCTTAAAAAAACAAAGAATTAGGATTTCCTTGGGGTAGCTTTTTGGGAGTAGCTATTGTTCCTGAGTTTTGGATTTATTTATTCTCATTCATTCATTCCTCACATGAGGACATTTTTTTCATTAATTTTAGAGAGGGGGCTGGAGAGAGAGAAACAGCGATGTGAGAGAGAAACATTGATCAGTTGCCTCCTGTGCACACTCCGACCGGGGATCAAACCCGAAACCTTTAGGTGTATGGGACCTTATTGCAACCGAGTCACATTGGCCAGGGCCTGAGTTTTGGTTTTATCTTTGCCCCCTACTTTAATATCTTAGGGTAAGACAGCTCATTGGCTTTAGTCTCATTTGTACAATGAGGGTCACTTACACACTATAGTAGATGAATAGCTGTATATATATATTTTTGGTAACTTGATAAGTAGCTAAATTCTCACATGGTATTTATGCTGTGATAAGATTCCAGTGATGTGATTATTTCAGGGGCCAGTAATCTATGGCCCGTGAGTCAGATATGATCCATGGTCTGTTTTTGTATGGCCCATGAACTAAGAATGGTTATTATATATTTTAAATGTAAAAATTGAAAGAATGAGAAGACAGGACACAGACTGAGAAAAAACATTTGCAGAATACACATTTGATAAAGGACTGTTACCCAAATTACACAAAGAACTTTTAAAACTACAATAAGAAAACACAAGCAACCTTATTAAAAACTGGGCAAAAGATGGACAGACACCTTGCAGATCTACAGATGGCAAGTAAGCATATGAAAAGATGTTTAACTTCCCATGTCATTATGGAATTGCAGAATAAAACAATGAGACGCCACTACAAACCTATTAGAATGGCCGAAGTCTAAAACACTGGCAGCACTAGACACTGACGAGAATGTGGAGCAGCAGGTGCTCTTCCTCGTTCTTGGAGGGAATGCAGGTGGTACAGCTGCTTTGGAAGACAGTCTGGCAGTTTATTGCCGTGTGATCCAGCATTCATGCTCCTTGGTATCTACTCAGATGAGCAGAAAACTTAGGTCCACACAGCTTTATTCATAGTTGCTAAAATTGGAAGCAGCCAAGATGTCCTTTAGTAGGTGAATGGATAAATAAACTGTGGTACATCCAGCCAATGACATAGTATTTGGCGCTAAAAAGAAACCAGCTATCAAACCATGAAAATACATGGAAGAAGGTGAAGGAAGACAATCTGGAAAGGCTGCCTATTATGATTCCAACTATATGACATTTTGGAAAAGGCGAATCTGTAGAGACAATAAAAAGATCAGTGGTTGACAGGTCGGGGGGAAGGAGGGGTGAATAGACAGAGCACAGGTTCTTTTTAGGGCAGTGAAACTATTCTGTATGATACTACGGTTGTGGGTAGTTGTCTATATACTTTATCCAAACCCATAGAATGTACAACACCCAGAGTGAACCCTGATGTAAACTGTGTACTTAGGGTAATAATGAGGTGTCAGTGTAGGTTCCATTGTAACAGATGTGCCACTGTAGGGTGTAGATAGTGGAGGAGCCTGTGTGTGTGTGTGGCGGGAACGGGGGTGTATGAGTGCTGTTGTACTTTCCGTTGTTTTGCTCTGAACCTAAAATAAATAAATGAAGTTTATTAATTTGAAAAATGTCAAAACAAAATGTGACAGAGACTATATATGGCCTACAAAGCCTAAAATATTTATTATCTGGCCTTTTATAAGAAACGTTTACTAAGCCCTAGACTCTCACAGTGGAGCTGGGAAATGAGGTGCTTAGTTTCTCTGGTGTCACGCCCCGTCCCCTAGTTCTCTTGGTACTCGGTGTCTTTAGTGGCAAAGTTCTCATGAATTTCTATTTCGTTTGCAGGTATATGAGTGACCTAAAGCTGCAAATTAAAACAGAGAGAGAGCAGTGCCAACTGCGAGCAGGGCAAGGATGCCAATTCCTCCTCCCCCTCCGCCCCCTCCTGGGCCTCCTCCACCTCCCACTTTTAATCAGGTAGGTAATCATTCCACTCGGCTAGTTCAAAACCTTAGCGGATACTGATGTTTCCATAGTGTAAGACATACCGTACTCAGAGACTTGAGGTGCGGGACGATGGAGAATAAACAAGTCAAGTCTGCCCTTATCAACGAGTCTGATTCCTGAGACGTCCTCCTAGGACCATAACGACTTGTGTTCTTGGTCTGGTTCGGTCTGGAGATTTGGACAGGTGGCATCAGAAAGGAACTAGTGTTCCTCCCTTAAAACTGTTTGTTCCGGAAAAGGTCAATGCATCATTTCTCTGGCATCTTTGAGAAAAGGGATGGCCGTTTCTGGTGGTTGTTTCTTGGTACCATGTCATCTCTTCTTCCTCTCCAAATCAGTTCACTTTAAAGCCAAGTCCATGAAGTCTAACACCCCATCCAGAAAGAAGGGAGTTTGTGGAATATATTAGTAAGAAGACTTAAAGGTTTGATAATGAGATTTTAAAAAACAGTGTGGCTTCTGAACCCAGGAGGCAGCCACTTTTACTATATTTGGATGGTGTCACACGAGAAGGAAGCAACCTGGGTACTTTACCTCATTTTTGTAAAATTTAGAAGCAAAAATAAGTCTAGAGAATGACTCTCCTAGAGGTGTGTGTGTATATGTGGGTGCGTTAGGTGTTTAACAGTTGAGAAATTGTGCTTACAGAGAACAAGTCACTTGTCTACCTAATTTATTTCTGACCTCGGACAAGAGTTTGGGTCTGCCAACTTTTTTTTTTCCCGTAACTTCAGACATTTTGTTTGAGAATATGTATGAACACCGTTTTGGGGTGCAATTTTATGTGGAAGCCCAGTGAGTAAAGATAAAAGCAGATAGAAGATAACCAAAAGCTCTGGTTATAGTGGGATTCACGGATCCAAAGCACTTCCTTCGATCTCTGTCGCCTCTTGGATTAGTGTTCTGCATCGTGCTGTTTTAGTCATTCACTCAATAACCTTTCTTTGGGGACTTACTATGTGTCGGGGACTTGGCTAGGCGTGTGTGTGTGTATAAATAATTAAAAGAGAAGGAAAATATGCAAATGAACAAAAAGATGCAAATAAAAATCATCTGTAATGCCATTGCCCAGAAATGAGATAGTTTCTGCCTTCAAGGGCCCCCGCATAATGGGCAAGACAGAAAAGTCAACAGGCAAATCTGTGCTAGGCACAGATAAATGGTGCTACAAGTAGGACACCTCACCTAGTGGCTGGAGAGAGAGGAGGCCCTCAAAGGAGGCTTCTAGGGGGAAGTGATGCTTGAGCTGAGTCTTAAAGGCTGAGTGAGGTTTAGCCAGAGAGAGAGGAGGCGGGGAGGACGCTCGAAGTTGCAGAAGCAGAATGTTGCTTGACAAGGGGGTATGGTGGGAGGTAAGCTGGAGGTGTAGGCTGAGGGTTTGGGTTTTTCTCGCAGTCGTGATGGGGAGGTGTTGAGGTGTTTACAGGAACAGGAGTAACCTGATTGGGTTTGTATTAGAAAGATCACTCTGCATAGTATGGACAGTGGGTTGGGAGTTGAGACAAAGAAGTCAAGACTGGAGAGAGGAGCCAGATGTAACTGAAAAATGAGGGCCTGGACTGAAGCAGTGACGATGGAGAGTAGAGATGAGGGACACTTAGAAAGTAAAGCTGTAAAGAGTTTGATGACAGATGGAAGAATGAGGAAGAAGAGAGAGATTTGAGTGACTGGCTCTGGTTTAGGGGATTGACTGAGTGAAGGTGCACCCAGGCATTACCAAATGCAAAGTGATGGTGCTGTTTGTGGAGGAGGTTATAGCCTTAGTTTTGATGTGCTTAGTAATTTTTTTTTACTCCTCACCCAAGCATATGTTTATTGATTTTTAGAGAGAGAGACAGGGAGACAGATGGAGAGAGACATCAGTGTGAGAGAGAAACATTAATCGGTTGCCTCCCATACATGCCCCAACTGGGGATTGAACCTGCAACCTAGGTATGTGCCCTGACTGGGCATAGAACCCGCAATCTTTTGGTGTATGGGATGACACTCCAACCATTGAGCCACCAGGCCCAGGCAGTACTTTTTTAATAATATTTTTTTCTCTCTTTATTGTATTTTTTTCATTACCATTTAGGCCCCTTATACCCCAGTCTCCCCTCCACAGTCACCACACTGTTGTCCATGTCCATGAGTTCTTTTTCCTTTTTGCTCAATCCCTCCACCCCCTACCTTCCCTCCCCCTTAGCTGTCATCTTGCTCTCTATGAGTCTGTCTTTGTGTTACATGGTAGTTTCAGTTTGTTCATTAGATTCCACATGTGACTGAAATCATATTGTATTTGTCTTTCTATGACTGGCTTATTTCACTTAGCATAATGTTCTCCAGGTCCATACTGTTCATACTGTCACAAAGGGTAAAAGTTTCTTCTTTTTTTACAGCTGAGTAGTATTCCACTGTGTAAATGTCTCATAGTTGTTTTATCCACTCATCTACTGATGAACACCTGGGCAGTTTTCATATCTTAGCAATTGTAAATAACGCTGCAGTGAACATAGGGGTACTTATGTTCTTTCACATTAGTGTTTTGGGTTCCTTTAGATATATTGCCAGAAGTGGGATTGCTGGGTCAAAAGGCAGATCCATTTTTAATTTTCTGAGGTATCTCCATTCTGCTTTCCACAGTGTCTGCACCAGTGTGCATTTTCACCAACAGTGTAAAAGGGTTCCCCTTTCTCCACATCCTCCCCAGCACTTGTTTGTTCATCTATTGATGAGAGACATTCTGACAGGTGTGAGATGATATCTCATTGTGGTTTTAATTTGCATTTCTCTCATGATTAGTGATGTTGAGCATCTTTTCATATGTCTATTGGCCATCTGTGTATCCTTTTTGGAAAAGTGTCTATTCAGGTCCTTTGCCCATTTTGTAATTGGGTTGTTTGGTTCTTTGGTGTTGAGTGTCGTAAGTTCTTTATAAATTTTGGATATTAACCTCTTATCAGATGTATCAGCAAATATGTTCTCCCATTGTGGGGTTTTTTACTTTGTTGATGATTTCCTTCGTTGTGCACAATCTTTTTAGCTTGATGTAGTCCTATTTGTTTATATTTTCTTTTGTTTCCCTTGCCTGGGGAAATGTATCTGATAAAATACTGCTATGAGCAGTGTCCGAGATTTTGCTGCCTATGTTTTCTCCTACAATTTTTATGGTTTCAGGTCTAATGTTTAAGTTTTTAATCCATTTTGAATTTATTCTCGTGTGTGGTATAAGATGTGGTCTAATTTCATTTTTCTGCGCATATCTGTCCAGCTTTCCCAGCACCATTTATTGAATAAACTATCTTTAGCCCGTTGTATGTGCTTGCTTCCTCTGTTGAATATTAATTGACTGGGACTTCTGCCAAGATGGCGGCGTAGGTGGACGCACTTGCCGCCCGCACATCCAGAGTGTCTAAACAACGAACGCGGTAGTGAAAAATTAAACAACCAGAATGGACAGAATCGAACTGAAGGGAAGTCCGACACCCAGGAGGTAGGAGAAGACGAACATCCAGGCCGGTAAGCGGGGCAGAACCAAGCAGAGGAGCGGAGTGAGAGGCAGCTCTCACGAAGGCACTCACGCCGCAAGTGCCTGAACAGGGCGCGACCCCCGAACAACAAGTGAATGCCACAAGCCGGCGACGCTGCCGGAGAGAGGCCAGGGCTGAGCCAGCAGAACCGAGTCTGGCAGAAAAGGCGGTGGGGAACTGGGGAGTGGAGGAGTGACAGGAGCCCGCGGTGATCAGTGGTTGCCATTGCTTCCTCCCAGGCCCCGCCCCCGGAGGCAACGTCACCCAAAAAGCGACCCAGGTTGCAGGCACCTGCGAGCCGACAAGTGCACCGAGATAAAAAGAATGGAAATGGCCAAAATGAAAGATCAGAACACATTACAACTAATGGATGACGACGTAGTCAACCTAACAGATGCGCAGTTTAAAATGCTTGTAATCAAAATGCTAACAAAACTGGAAGATAGGTGGACGCAAATAATTGAACAAATGAAGAATATAAGGATAATGGAGGAAGATTTACAGGGAACCAATAGGGAAAAAAAGGAAGCTGGATCTCAAACCAATGGGGTGGACCAGAAGGAAGAAACAAGAATTCAAAAAAATGAGGAGGGACTCAGGAACCTCAGAGATATTTGTAAACGACCCAACATTCGGATCATAGGGCTGCCAGAAGGACAAGAGGAAGACCAGGAAATTGAACGTATTTTTGAACAGATAATAAAGGAGAACTTCCCATATCTGGCAAAGGAAATAGGCTTCCTGGAAATCCAAGAAGCTCAGAGAACCCCAAAGAAGCGGGACCCAAAGAGGAACACACCAAGGCACATCATAATTACATTACCCAAGGTCAAGAATAAGGAAAGAATCTTACAAGCAGCAAGAGAAAAGGAGACAGTTACCTACAAAGGAATCCCCATAAGACTGTCAGTGGATTT
>PVJI01001953.1:0-16333 GCA_004026765.1 Micronycteris hirsuta | reverse complement strand
AGCAAGGGCCTACAACCAAGAATAATCTATCCAGCAAAACTGTCATTTAGAATGGAAGGGCAGATAAAGTGCTTCTCAGATAAGGTCAAGTTCAAGGATTACATCATCATGCAGCCTCTACTACATGAAATGTTAAAAAGTTTCATATGAGGACTCAGGAGCGAAGGCACTGAGGCCAGATCAGCTACTGGGGAATTCAGATCAGTCACAGCCAAGACGCTTGTGAGGTAAGCAAGCAAAATACAACCATAGAAACAAAATATAACCAGAGACAATGAAGTTTAGAACATTCTGGCAGTAACCAGAGGGGAGGGGGAAGGGGAGAAGGGGACAAGGGTATTCAGGAACTGCTATAAAGGACACATGGACAAAACCAAGGGGGAGGGGGGAAGCAAGGGAGGGAGGTGGGTTTGCCTGGGGTGGGGTGGGGGGAGGGTAAATGTGGACAACTGTAATTGAACAACAATAAAATTAAAAAAAAGGAAAAAAAAGAATATTAATTGACTGCAGAGGTGTGGGTTTATTTCTAGGTTCTCTGTTCTGTTCCATTGATCTATGTGTCTAATAATTTTCTCATTATAAAAGTAATATGTTCAAGGAATTTATGAACTGTGGATAAACAAAAAGGAGCAATTACCCATAATCCAGTCATTCATAACCGTTTTGTGTATACCCTTTCACTGCCTCCCTCCCTTTGTATCTTCCTACTTTTTTTAAAAAAAGAGATTTTGTTTTATATACATACTGATTTCTAATCTGTTCTTCTTACTCATTAATACATCGTGAATGGTCATGTTATTAAATAGTAATTTAGCCCTGGCTGGTGTAGCTCGGTGAATTGAGCACGGACTGGGAACCAAGGGGTCCCGGTTCGATTCCCAGTCAGAGCGCATGCCTAGGTTGCAGGCCAGGTCTCCAGTGAGGGCCATGTGAGAGGCAACCATACATGGCTGTTTCTCTCCCTCTCTTTCTCCCTCCCTTCCCCTCTCTTTAAAAATAAATAAATAAAATCTTAAAAAAATAATAATAATTTAAAAAAAATTTTTTACTATACTAGAAATGTGGGAAAAAATTAGAGAATACCAATAAACAGACAATGTTAAAGTAGCTATAATGAACTTCAGTTAACATTTTGTATGTCGGATGTGTTTATTGTAGGAAAACTAGAAAATATGGATAAGCATAGATAACTATTACAAGAAGTTAACTTTTGGTAGTATCAGTGTATATTCTTCCAGAAATTTTCTATGTGTGTGTTTTTTCTTCCAAATGTAACCTAGGTGTAGTTTATTGAGCTTTCATTATACGCCAGGCACTGTGCTAAGTTCTTAAAAAGTGTTACCATTTCTGTGCTGGCTGGGTAAGCTAGTTGCTTAGAGCGTCATCCACATATGCCAAGGTTGTAGGTTTGATTCCTGGTCAGGGCACCTGCAAAAATTAATCAATGAATGTGTAAGTTAAGTGGAGCAACAAATCAATGTTTCTCTCTCTTTCTCTCTCTCACTCTCTTTTTCTCCCTTCCTCTCTCTACAATCAATTTTTAAAAAAGTTTTATTTAATTCTTGCCTGGCTGGTGTAGCTCAGTGGATTGAGCGTGGGTTGGGAACCAGACGGTCCCAGTTCGATTCCCAGTCAGGGCACACGCCTGGGTTGCGGGCCAGGTCCCCAGTGAGGGCCATGTGAGGAACAACCATACATTGCTGTTTCTCTCCCTGTCTCCCTCCCTTTCTCTCTCTCTAAAAATAAATAAATAAAATCTTTAAAAAAAAAGTTTTATTTAATTCTGTGAGGTAGGTTCTATTGTTACTCCTATAGAAGAGAAAACTGGAATCATACTATATGTATTATTTTAGAATATTTTTTTACTTGGTTGTGGCAAACATTTACTACTGCCATGAAAAGATATTTACTTATACTTTTTTTTTAAGATTTTATTTATTTATTTTTAGAGAGAGGAAGAGAGGGAATGAAACATCATTGTGTGGTTGCCTCTCATGTGCCCCCTACTAGGGGACCAAGCCCACAACCCAGGCATGTGCTCTGACTGGGAATCGAACTAGCCACCCTTTGGTTTGCAGGCTTGCGCTCAATCCACTGAGCCACTCCAGCCAGGGCAATATTTACTTATACTTTAAGAGTATGATTATTGCCCTGGCTGGTGTAGCTCAGTGGATTGAGCGCGAGCTGTGAACCAAAGGGTCGCCGGTTCGATTCTCAGTCAGAGCACATGCCTGGGTTGCAGGCCAGGTCCCCAGTGAGGGCCATGTGAGAGGCAACCACACACTGATGTTTCTCTCCCTTTCTTTCTCCCTCCCTTCCTCTCTCTCTAAAAATAAATAAATAAAATCTTAAAAAAAAAAAAGTATGGTTATCATTGTTCTTTTTGGTTGAACTTGTAGATTATTTTCAGTTTTATGCTATTAAAAATCATTTTTTGCTACATCATTAACATTGCTATGCACTTATTCAATTGTTAAAGTTAATTTCTACAAGTAGAATTCTTGTGCTTGACTTTTAAATGTGTTTAATACATAGGTTACTTTCTAGAAAGATCTCACCAATTTATCTTATTGTAGGTAGTACCAAAGCGAGCCTGTTTCCCTCAATCCTTAGGACCACCATAGAGCGGTTATTTGTTCTGCCCATTTTTTGAACATCTGCAGTGTGCGGGCACCGTACATCATTGCCCACTGTGGTTCCTGCCTTCACGAAGCTAGCAGTCTCTTTAGTTAAAATTTTAATAACCTTTACTAGTGTCAAAGGTAAATAATGATACTATGATTTTCCCTGCATTTCTTTTGTTATAGTTGATTTTTTTTTCATATTTGCTGGTTCTTTGATTTCTTTTACACAGTGTTGCTAATATTCTATAATTATTATTTTGTTGATTTCTAAGTCATCTTTATATGTTAATACTCTATAGCAGAGGTATCAGACTCATTTTCACCGGGGACCACATCATCCTCACGGTTGCCTTCAAAGGGCCGAATGTAATGTTGGGACTCTGTACATGTAACTGCTCCTTAACAGTTAAGTGAGAGCTCTGCACTGCCGCCGGGTAACAAGGGGCCGGGCCGGATGAAACAAGGTGGAGGGCCGGGTTCGGCCCGTGGGCCTGTGTTTGCCACCTGTGCTCTATAGACTTAGGACACTACCTCTGTGTCTCTCATATGTTACATTTGTCACAGGTGATTTCTCCTTCCTGTATATCATCTGTTGATTTACTTATATTTCTAATAAATAATTTTTACTAAGCAAATCTATCTTTTCCTGTATTTTAGTTATCATGCTTAAAATGTACTTCCCTTAGCTTTTTTTTTATATAGTTTTTTTATATTTAAATATAGCTAGAATTCGTTTGAGAGTAAGCTGAGGTGTAGGTATCTAACTTTATTGTTTTTTTCCAAAAATTACCAGTTGCTGTTAACATCTTGTATTTAATAATCTGTCCTTTCTGATGAAATACACTTTTATTATTTTGTATGTAGATCTGGGTCTGTCTGTTTTGTCCCATTTATCTAGCCATCTATCCCTGTGCTCCTGTTGTAGTTGGTCATAGCAATGCTGGTATTTCAAGATTTAAATGAGATAAGGAAAGGAACGAGCTTAGCACGATGCCTAAGGCATGGCAGGGGCTCAGTAGATGTTTGCCTTGATGATGCTGATGTTGTGCGTTAGATGCTGACACCTAAAGCATCTAACACACAACAAGCCTAGCGCATAAGTACTCGGTATTAGTGCAGGCCTCTTATCAGAAGCCTCTGAATAGGAAGGAGACCTTTACCCATCACAGAAGGCGCAACAGAAGAAAAAGGACTAAGAAGAATGGTAATACACGCTACCGTTTTGTGCTGTGTGGCATGTATATCTGTTTAGGTTAGACAGGCGTCTCATGGAACCCAGTTTGGCTCAAGACATTTATACCAAGCTTGTGATGAAGGGGACTATTTAGGGTGAACTTACATATCCCTCTTCCTCTAGGCAAATACCGAGCAGCCCAAGCTGAGCAGAGATGAACAGCGGGGGCGAGGTGCCCTCTTACAGGACATCTGCAAAGGGACCAAGCTGAAGAAGGTGACCAACATTAGTGATCGGAGTGCTCCCATCCTTGAGAGTGAGTCTAAGCTTCATTTCCTAGTGAACTGCCGGAATCCTAGGGTTGCTTTGGAGTTGTGGCTGGGCTGTTGTTCTTATTGTTGGGTCTTGAGTAGGAGAGTTTTGTCCTGGGATGTTCTTTGGCTGTCTTCCCATCTCTTCATCTGAATACCTTAGAGACTTCTGTTTGACCTTTGGGAAGCATTCTTAGGGTTAAGACTTCAGCTCCCACTGTCACCAGTGCTCGTTATGCTTGTTAGAACACATCCTTGGCTGTTCTCTTCGGAGACCACCATGGTCCTAAAAACCGCTCAGCTGGAGCTAGTGATGATTTCATAATTGCTACAAGTGTCCCTTCTCAAAGGCTTCTGTAAAGTCTGTTCATATCCGGGTCCCTGAGCCATTAGCCCTCTTGCTGTCCCGGACTATGAGAGCCGAGCCCAGAGAATTCCGTTGAACATGGCTTTATCTAGGTTATCCCTCGGGCCCAACAAGGGAAGATTGGCTCCTTGTTCCTTTTGTTCTTTTTCTCTCATCATAGTGGGGAGTTTCATCTCTACATGAGGCTGTGGAGCAGAAAGCCTTCACTTTTTTTTTTTTAATGGAAAGGCAAAAGCAAGATTGGTTTGTTTGTGAATTAGAACCCAAGTAGAGGAGGAGTTTCTCCTCAGGATTAACTTGGTCACAGCTTGGAGCAAATGAAATGAAAGCTCTAATGGTATGCTTTCCAGAACCCAAAGGAAGCAGTGGCGGATACGGCTCTGGAGCAGGTGCCCTGCAGCCCAAGGGAGGTCTCTTTCAAGGAGGAGTGCCGAAGCTCCGACCTGTGGGAGCCAAGGACGTTTCAGGTACCTGAAAAAAACTTATATTTAAAAAAAAGATTTTATTTATTTTTAGACAGAGGGGAAGGGAGGGAGAAAGAGAGGGAGAGAAACATCAATAGGTGGTTGCCTCCTGTGTGCCACCAGCCAGGGACCTGGCCTGCAACCTAGGCATGTGCCCTGACTGGGAATCGAACTGGCGACCCTTTGGTTCACAGGCCAGCCACTGAGCCCCACCAGCCAGGGCTGAAAAAGACTTTCTTCTTTCCCAAAGCGTCAATATTTCCCAAGTACATTAATTTCTGACTGATCCCAGGCTGTTCATCTGGGGTTGAGGAGTGTGGTAGGGGTGGGAGGAAGGAGTGGGAGCAGGGGTGGAGTTATAGAATAGAATAAAGCAAAGGCACTAAATAAAAATATATTCGACATATATCAACAGTATTTGTTAATAGTCCCTGAGCCAGATTAAAAACCAGTACTATACAAATATTGTACTTGCCCTGCTGCTGTGCAGGGAAATGAGACTGGATGAATTAGAGTTCTGACCGACATCTCTCTAGCTTTGTTGACCTGGTGCTGTCTGGTCTGTTTGTAGAGAACCTAGCTTGTAAGCCAGCCCTGCAAGTCCCCAGTTCTCGAGCTGCTGCCCCAAGGCCTCCAGTGTCTACAGCCAGTGGGCGCCCTCAAGATGATACAGACAGCAGCCGAGCCTCGCTCCCAGATCTGCCCCGGATGCAGAGACCTTCCTTACCGGACCTCTCTAGGCCTCATACCACCAGCAGCACGGGCATGAAGCACAGCTCCTCCGCCCCTCCTCCGCCGCCACCAGGGCGGCGTGCCAACGCACCCCCTACGTCTCTGCCTGTGCACAGCAGCAGAGCCCCAGCCTACAACAGAGAGAAACCCTTGCCGCCCACACCTGGACAAAGGCTACACCCCGGTCGAGAGGGACCTCCCGCTCCACCTCCTGTCAAACCACCTCCTTCTCCTGTGACTATCAGAATGGGACCAAGTGGCCAGTCTCTGGCCCCTCCTCCTCCGCCTTACCGCCAGCCTCCAGGGGTCCCCAATGGACCCTCCAGTCCCACTAATGAGTCAGCTCCTGAGCTGCCACAGAGACACAACTCTTTGCATAGGAAGACACCAGGGCCTGTCAGAGGCCTAGCACCTCCTCCGCCTACTTCAGCCTCCCCTTCTTTACAGAGTAATAGGCCACCTCCCCCAGCCCGAGACCCTCCCAGTCGGGGAGCAGGTAAGTGCCTGCAGCACCTTTTCTTCCTATCACACTGAGAGTTGAGCTTATTTTTTCTCTTCACTCTTTCCCCAAAGCTCTCCTTTAGTGATTGAAGATAAGAATTCACTTACTCATTCAATAGGTTTATTGAAAGCGTTTTTGTGTGTCAGACTATTATTAGGGAAACAGCAATAAATAGAAAGTGTAAGAAATTCTTGTTCTCCTATATAAATAAGCAAATAAATTCGTTTAAAATATATGTGTATATATAGTCTGTCCAGAAGGTATCCTGCCATATAATCTGAAAACTAGAGACATTTATTGAAGAAGATACAAGATATAAGAAACATTGTACGCAGGACAGTGATACCTCAGTCCCTTTCAAAGTAGGCACCTTGGGACCTCACACGGTTCTCCCAATCGCCATCAGCTGCCCTGTTGTATTTTCCTGAGTCTCGCTGGAGCTTGGGTTTTACTTTGTTGAGATGGGAAGCCACTGAAGGGATTGGAACAGAGAAGTAGCATTGACTGACCTTTTAAAAAGAGCACCAGCTCCTATGCTGAGAACAGACGGTAGGAGGACAGAAGTGGCAAAAGCAGACCTCCTGCAAGGCTGTCATAAGAAACTGGGCAGGTGGGTAGGACTGTGGTGGATTTGGGGGAAGACAGGAATTTGGTTTTGGACAGCTAAAGTTTGAGATGCTCATTAGACTTTCAAAAGGAAATAATTCATTGGTGATTGGCTTTCAGACTCTGAAGTTCAGGGACGAGAGGTTGGGGTAGAGGAAGAAATCTGAATGATACTGAACACCACACGCTGGGTACAATCACCTAAGGAGTAGAAAGAAGAGGTCTAAGGCCTGGGGCCCTGAAAGAAGTCAGATGAAGAATACCAAGCAGAGGAAGCTGAGAAAGAGCCTCTAGTGAGGAAGGAAGGAGGAAAGTGAAGACAGTGATGGAAAAACTCCAAGACTGAGTGAGCCAAAATTCCTGGGTATCAGAAAGCTGTCATGGTCTTCCTCACTCGTGACTTTCAGTCATACTATTTTGTAAAAAGAATCCACAGTCTCATCCACCTCTTCTGGGGTGCGTCCGGTGCTGCTGCTACGTCAGTTAAGTTGGAGCCCGAGAATGACATTGGTCTCCGCAACATGGGAGTCATTTCTGGGGACCCCAAACACCATGGGACGTTTTGGGGTGTTAGTGGAGTGGTGGCGGGAACGTAAAAGTGAAAGTCTAATTGGGGCGGGTTTGCAAATGCAGGAATAGGAGTGGCATTGGAGATAACAGTGTAGAAATCCCTTAAGGAGTTTCTGTCAAGGGGACAAGGGGGTGCAGACAAATGGAATGGTTGCTGGAGGGGATTGAGAGTTAGATTTTTTCCTCCCAAGGTGGGAGGTATTTCAGTATCTTTTTAGCTGTTTGTGTCCTGATGGAGTGATCCAGCAGAGAGGGGGAAAATTGCCTGCGTAATGCCCTTAAGGAGGCAAGAAGGACTGGAATCTGCTCCACAGGTGAGGGCTTGGCCTTAGATAAGAACGCAGATAATTTGCCCTGGCCAGGTAGCTCAGTTGGTTAGAGCGCCGCCCTGACACACCAAGGTTGTAGGTCAAAAAAATAGAACACACATCTTCCATAGTAACAGGAGGGAGGGCAAAGCGCGTAGGCATAGAAGCAAGTGGGTCAAGGGTGCATAGTAGTAGGAGCATGTGAACAGTCCCTTCTTGTTTGCTTCTGTTTTCTGGTGAAATAGAAAGCAAGATGAGAGAGAGAAAAGGGCACAAAATGGTCATCTGGGGGCTTGGGAGAGTGCCGGGGGTAGGGAAGTGTGCTTAGGATAATCAGGAACATGAAAGGCCCACTCAGCACTAGGGTTCATCCATTTCGAGTGAGGTTAATCAGCTCAGTGTGTGTTCACCTCTGCAGTTTGCAGGTACTGAGTCGGAGCAGAGTTGTATTTGACTAGGGATTAGCCTTTTGTAGGCACAAGTGAGTGAAGCAAGGGAGTTAAGGGTGTGTAAGGGAATGATTGTAACAATGGACCCTGGTCCTAAACTGGGTAAGAAGGGGATTAAGGAACCCTAGAAGAAATAGATGAGATTGTGTATTCTTTTATTTTTTCAAAGATTTTATTTATTTTTAGAGAAGGGAGGGAGAGATACATCTATGTATGATAGGCTGCCTCTTGTCCGCCCCCAACTCATGACCTGGCCTGCAGCCCTGGAATGTGCCCTGGCTGGGAATTGAACTGGCGACCTTGCATTTCACAGTCTAGCACTGAGTCTACTGAGCTACACCAGCCAGGGCGAGACTGTGTATTCCTTTTTTTTTTAAAGATTTTATTTATTTATTTATTTTTAGACAGAGTGGAAGGGAGGGAGAGAGGGAGAGAAACACCAACGTGTGGCTGCCTCTCACGTGGCCCCCGCTGGGGACCTGGCCCGCAACCCAGGCACATGCCCCGACTGGGAATCAAACCGGCGACCCCCTAGCTCGTAGCCCATGCTCAATCCACTGAGCTACACCAGCCAGGGCGAGACTGTGTATTCTTCCTACAAAGTAGCCTGACTGAAAGTAGAGAGTGAGGGAGACCATGACATTTCTCTGGACATGACACTGTCCATGATGACAGTTCTTAGACCCAGAAATTTTGACTCCCTTATCTCGTATCATTGGACTTTGAGCCAGATCTTCCACAAAAGGCTTTTGACAGTCAGTCCCTGTAGGGGTTGATCATTGATTAAGGAGCTGTGCCACCAGGAAGCATGAATTAAAAGCCCATTAACCCGTGCTGCTGCTTGGCTAGGTACATAGAGATTGGCACTCCAGGAGCTGGCAGCTCAACACATGAGGTTATCGTCCAGTAACCTTGTGCTTTCCTGATTCCACATCTCCCTGGCTTTAGCCATGAGGTTGTAGTCCTAAGGTGGCCTTTGATTCTACAAAGTTTAGATTAAAAATTTTTTTTCACTTACAAATTTTTTTTAAAAGACCCTTTATCTGTGCAGACTCCATATATTTCTAACTCCATCCAGGAAAAGAAGTGGAGAAAAATGTAATTTCTGTGGATTGAACTGAGTAGTTTTAAGTGTCTGCAGACTTCTTGCCTCCCACTTCTCAGTTCTTTTTTTCTTTGTTTTTTATTTTTTAAGATTTTATTTATTTATTTTTAGAGAAAGAGGAAGGGAGGGAGAAAGAGAGGGAGGGAAACATCAATGTGTGGTTGCCTCTCACGCAACCCCTACTGGGGACCTGGCCCGCAACCCACGCATGTGCCCTGACCTGGAATCGAACTGGCGACCGTTTGGTTTGCAGGCTGGCATGGCACTCAATCCACTGAGCCACCCCAGCCGGGGCTCTTTATGGTTTCTTTAGAAATATGTGAAGTAATCAATGTTGTTTTTCTGTCACCAACTCTGAGGTCTGGCAGAGGCCTCATCCTGCTTTCCACATCAGTAACCAGAGCAGCAGTTCTCAAGAGTGATACACTAAAAAAAAAAAATTTGATCCCTGGCTGGTGTGGATCAGTGGTTGAGCGCCAGCCTGCATATCAAAGGATCGCCATTTGATTCCCAGTCAGGGCACATGCCTGGGTTGTGGGCCAGGTCCCCAGTAGAGGGCGCATGGGAGGAAACCACCCATTGATGTTTCTCTCCCTCTCTTTCTCCCTCCCTTCCCCTCTCTAAAAAATAAAATGAATAAAATCATAATAAAAAATTGAGATAATTTAGTCAGAGATCTTTGGCGCATTGGCTCTGTTTGTTGTGGGGCACTGGGCTGATCACTCTGATTCTCTGACTTTGTTTTCTCATCTGTTAAGTGGTGTTCGCAGTGCTTTCAGAGGTGGCTGTAAATAAAAAGGCACCGTGTTTTGCCATGTATAATGTGCTCCCATGCATAACGTGCACCCACGTTTTGTGCACAATTATACGCAAGACTATTATACCCATGGCATATATCATTATATCCATATATAATGCGCATCCTTATTTTTCCCTCAAAAATTTGGGCAAAAAAGTACCCATTACACAGAGCAAAATAAAGGTATGTATTAAAGTGCTTTAGAAACTGTTGTATGCTGATGAGTGTTAGAGGTTTTATGCAAAGGACTTCCAGGTAGTTCATGGGTTTATCTCTGTTATCAACTTATAGTATGACAATATTATGTGATAATGTATTATTGTTTCTATATGAGTTATTTACATTTGAAGGAATATGGAGTCTTTCACCTTCTCCAGATGCTCAGGGACCAAAAAAAACCCTCAAATAATTGATCCACAGAATTTGTGTCCTGAATTTTTTTCTTTTGCATAGTAAAACACCATTTTTAAGGGAATTTTTTTTTTCTTCTTAAAAGAATTTATCCCATTGTGCTTTCCTCAAAGTTGGGTTTATCTTGGATTGTAAAAGGCACTCTCCTGCTCCAGGCTTTCGTTTACATGCTGCTTGTTTCTTAGGGCCCTTGGGTTCCAGCTCTGTCACTTGAGAGACTCTTAAAACGACGTTACGAAGAACTCAGAAGCTTATTGGAGATGGCAGGCCCTGGTTGGGGTGGCTGTCCCTGAGGGAGGGAGCTGAAGGGAGCCAAGTGCTCTTGGTCCTGCTCTATTTGTCAGTCCAGGTTGGCTCCAGTCACTGCCATCTGCCTCGTGTCTGGCTGGTGTCCTTTTGAGCCTAGCTCTTTCTGTCTACCTTCCTCTCCCTGGCTCAGCCCTAGGAGCAGATACAAATTCTCAGGGCCCTAAGAAATCTGGGTCTGAGGGAAGTAGTTTGAGGATGACCTGAAAGAGCTTCAGTTTGGGCAGGTTTGGAGTAAAGGTTCAGAGATCCCCTGGGAGGTGTTAAGGTTTCCCTTTAATTATTGCCTCAAATGGTCCCCATCCATACTTAGACCTTGGAAAGAGCGAGAGAGAGTTGACATTCTGAGCGTGTCTTATGGGCAGTGAAGCTAACACTCACTGGGCCTACTCTGCTGGACTCCCCGCCTATCCACATCATCTTGTTACTGTTTCATGCTTAACTATGGGTGCTCTGCAGAAATTCTGGCAATAATTTAGGAGGAACAATAAGATATGCTCATATTACTAAAACAGTGTTGTCTGTTAAACTGAGAAGTCTCTCCATGTATTATTTAGATAACAGTTATTTATTAGACAAGGCCTAGGTACCAAAGACACACTTCCAGCCTCCTGGGTTAAATTTTTTGAGAAGATACATACATATATATAATACTTGGCAGTAGTTATCAAAAGTAGTGTGGGGTAGTGGAAAGAGCAGACATGCTGGGTCTGTTAGATCTGTGACCTTGGACAAATAACCTGAGTCCCAGTTTCCTCATTTGTGAGATGGAAATGATACCATCATACTTTGCAGGAGTGGCTGCAAGAATTCCTTTTATTTTTTAAGATTTTTCTTATTTTTAGAGAGTGGAAGGGAGAGAGGAAGAGAGGGAGTGAAACATTGATGTGAGAGAGAGCGATCAGCTGCCTCTCGCACACCCCCAACTGAGAGCCTGGCCTGCAACCCAGGCATACTCCCTGACTGGGAATCGAACCGGCGACCTTTGGGTTTGCAGGCCAGCACTCAGTCCACTGAGCTACACTAGCCAAGGCAAGAAATCTTAAAAGATTTAATGGCTATAACTCACCTAGGTCAGTGCCTGGAAGGTAGTAGATACCAAAAGAATAGTAGTTGCTATGGTTAGGTGTGGCAGTGATTTCCACATGCGTGTTAACACGCATGGTCTGGAATTTACATGTTTTGAGCATAGCTCCGTGTGATTCCCGTGTGAGCAAGTGTGAATCATGTCTGTGGAATGGGAATTGTCTAACAGGAATTTGGCAAAGATGTATCTTAGAAAATTCTGGCTTGCTGACCCCTGCATATTACATTAACCTGGTCCTGCCTGCCTCCGGACCTGAATTTACATCCTAATGCCCTGCTAATGAGTAATCTTACCCCTGTTCTGCTTAATCCCATGAATAATCAATCCAATGTAAATATGTGCTAATGCCCCTGATAAAAACCTTGGCTGGGCAATCCGCGGGGCTTTTTCCTGAGATGGGAGGAATCAGCCACTTGGCCCCGGTCTTTCTTTCCCCGTGTGTCTCGGTATGAGATTGATACACGCATCAGGCAGCAGTCACCCATGGGTATCGGCAGGTTCGATTTACCCCCGTGACAGTTAGGTAATGCAAAGCATAGACGTAATATAACTTAAACATATTAGAACCTGTTCCAGTGGTATTTCCATTTCTTCAATCATGCTTTTGATGTTTCTCTCTACTTAGTGGCAAATTTTTGTCTTTTAAGGGTGAATTTGATTTTTGAAAGTGTCCAAAAGCCAGAATCAGACGTAGTATGAGTGATTTTGTTATTGGTACAACCTCAGAGTTGAGATGTGACCACCGTATAACATTCGTGGGTCTGTCTGATAAACCGGGTTCGAAGGCAGTGCTCACAGAGGTGTTCCCGGTGTCTGGGGCAGTGAGAGGCACAGCTTACCCAGATGTCCCTACTGGACGTGTTTGTGAAATCACTCACCTTGGTCTGTACTACTGAGTGCTAGAATAGGTGACATACCCTGTAATGCCTGGGCAGACCAGAGAAGGAGGGGGGGTTGGAATAGAGTGGATTGCTTTGGGAAAGCCTTGAGAAGATAGAACTTGAGTTGAACCTTGAAGGATAGGTAGAATTTGGTAGCAGGGGAAGAGAGATGGCATTGCCAGTATTGTCAGGGATTCACAAGAGCAAAGCATACGGAATTTGGTTTATTCAGCAAAGATTGATTGAGTACCTACCATGTGCTGTATACATTTGGCTAAGCATGGGAACTTGAGCTTGGACGTCGTTCTGACTTTAAGGAGTATACAGCATTCCGGGGAAGAAACACATCTAATGAATAACTATAGTACAGTACCTGCAGAAGAGAGTGAAGGAGATCGCAAGGCGGCAGTGGGAGTGCAGAAAGGAGGCCCGTAACCCAGCCCAGGAACTGAGAAAGGGAGAGGAGAACATGAGGTCGGGCTGACTGACCTGGTGGGTCACTGTGTAAGAAAGAAGGATAAGTGGGGGAAACCCAGTTGGGGTGGAAGCTAAGGATTTGAAACTTGATAATGTAAGGAATGCAAAGCCCTTAGAAAAAGTTTGAGCAAGTATTTCGGGGAGATTAGTGAGTTGGTGGTATGTAGAATGGATTGGCAGGACAAGAGTTTAGAAGCCAGAGGAACATTTGGGAGGCTTTTTGCAGGAGAACAGGCTAAATATGAGAAAACCCTGAATTAGAATTGTGGAGGAAGACATGGAAAATCAGGGAAAAATTCATTAAGAATAGGTAGATTTCTTGACTGACTTGTCTTGGGAAATGAGAAAGGGCCACACATTTATTCTGAACTTTGGTATCTGGAAGAATGGTGATGCTATTAAAAGACACAAGGATGAGAGGAGGGTGAATATGATGTTTAACCTGGATGCACAGAGCTTCTGCATCCAGACCTAACAGCTTTGGATTTTCATTGCAGCCCCTCCACCCCCACCCCCCATGATCCGAAATGGTGCCAGGGATGCTCCCCCTCCCCCCCCACCACCATACCGACATGGGTCAGAGCCTCTGAGCCGAGGAAAGCCCCCACCTCCGCCCTCAAGGACGCCAGCTGGGCCACCACCTCCTCCTCCTCCACCTTTGAGGAATGGCCACAGAGATTCTATTACCACTGTCCGATCTTTCTTGGGTAAGTAGCTAGCTGTTTTAGTCTCCTAGTTCCTGTGATGACTTAACTAATTCCAGTAGCTGTGGTGGAATGGGAATGGTCACTTGATAACCATTGGTCACAGCAGTTTCTCTCCTGCCTTCACCTCTGACTTCTAGGCCCTATCCATTGACATTCCTTTCCTTATGCAGATTTTAGGCATGGTTGCTTTGGCATAGATTGAAATAGAATCAGCAGGCTTCACGCTAACTCTGAAGCCATCTCTTGCTCCCCAAGGATCATTATCTGTGGTTACGTTTTAAGTCAGAGACTTTATCCTCTCCAGGATTATTCAGACAGGAAGTACATGTTCTCCTAAGAAGGAGAGCTTCCTAGCCCTTTAAAAACAAAACAAACTTTCTTTCCAACTTGGGCCTGACACAACGGCTCTCACAAAGAAGGGTGGTGAGAAGGGCCATTCTGCCATCAGTGTGGTAGTGACCAGAGACGACACCATCAGCACTCACACGTGCACCCTTGGAGCGGGCTTCAAGAAGCGTGCCCCTCGAGCACTCAAAAGAGATCTGGAAATTCGCCATAAAGAAGATGGGAACTCTGGATGTACTTACTGGTACAGGCTCAACAAAGCTGTCTGGGCCAAAAGAATAAGGAGTGTCCCTTACAGCAGTGAGAATGAAGATTCACTAAACAAGCCTTGTATGTTGGTTACCTATATACCTGTCACCACTTTTAAAAAATCTACAAAAGTTAATGTGGATGAGAGCTAACGGCTGATTATTGAATCAACTTATAAAACCGCCACACACACACACACACACACACACACACACACACACACTCACTATGAACATGTCGTTTATCTAGTAATCCAAAGCCATTAACTAGCTTTGTTACTTTGCGGAAGTTGCTTCACTTTGCTGGGTTATCTGAGAAACCAGGAGGTTGACTAGATCAGGAGTATGTCAGATTAACCTTTCCAAGGTTAGCAAGGAGTCTTAGGCCCTACCTATTTTTCTTTTTGAAGCAAAATTTTATTTAGAAAGTCACAGAGATAGAAAAGGTGAGCCAGCTGGAGTGTGTGGGCTCAGGAAACTAGTTACAGATGCAAAAGAAGGGCCCTTGGAGTTTGGGAAAAAGAAAGGCAGAGAGAATACATCTGGGGGAAGAAGGGGGCGGGGAAAGGTGCTGGCATGCTCGAGAGGGAGAAAGAGGGTGCCCTAAGAAATTGTAATTTATTAGGCCTGGGATGGAGTCCCAAGCAAAGGTTATCCAGAAGCTATCATTAGACCCTCTGTTGAGGACTCCTGGAAAGATCTGTACAGTCCCTTTCGGGCCTAACACTCCCGGTTCTTTAGTGGCCCACTCTTCTCTGCACTTGCGCTACTGTATTCTGATTAGGTGGACAGGAGTTTTTCCTTTGAAGAGAAGTCCTTGCAATGTCATCAAGCCACAATCAGGGAACTTTTGAGCCTTCTTGTAGAGGGGCCATATGGAAAGTGGGAGCAGGGACCATGAGATGGCTTCCCCAGCTCTGCTGCAGAGCTAAGTGAGGGTAACCTGGGCCAGAAGGGAATTGTCTGGTCAGCGCTCTCTCTAGTTGGTGTCAAGTATTCCCATTTTAGGTTAATTTCTACCAATTTATGGATTCAGTTCGGTTGGTTTCCCATGGTGATAGTCTCTAAGATGACTCTGTTAAAGAACTATATTTTTTTTCTCCTCCCATGCAAACAGCTGAGCTCCTTTCCTGTTACGTGCCTGATTTTGGGTGGAAATGTTCTAAAAACCTCTATGCTTAATGAGGCACACAGAGCGATGCTATTGCTGTCCTCAGGCACCTTCGTGTAGTGGGGAAGGCAGGCCCTCACGTACATCGAGTGCACGGAGACTAGGAAGGGGAGGGTCGGAGGCGGTACAGAGGTGTGCAGGAGCACGAGGAAGGTCGGCTGGTATGAATTAACATTCTGTTCTTTTCATAGATGACTTTGAGTCAAAGTATTCTTTCCATCCAGTAGAAGACTTTCCTGCTCCGGAAGAATATAAACACTTTCAGAGAGTATATCCCAGCAAAACAAACCGAGGTGAGAAGAGCAGTCATGAAAGCTTTTCCATAATTGCATGGAAAATAGAATTGCTGTGTTTCCCTTTGGTTCAAATTTGCTGCTTCTCACCTGCACTTTCTTTAAAAAATCAAAAAATAGTCCTGGCTGGTGTGGCTCAGTGGATCGATTGCCAGCCTCCAAACCAAAGGGTCGCTGGTTCAATTCCCAGTCAGGGCACATGCCTGGGTTGTGGGCCAGGTCCCCAGCAGGGGGCATGTGAGAGGCAACCACGCAGTAATGTTTCTCTCCCTCCCTTCCCCTCTCTCTAAAAATAAATAAAAGCTCGCCCGGCTGGTGTAGCTCAGTGGATTGAGCGCGGGCTGGGAACCAGAGGGTCCCGGTTCGATTCCCAGTTGGGGCACATGCCTGGGTTGC